>JABUQX010046996.1:2500-15000 GCA_015478945.1 Trachelipus rathkii
ATATATATATATATATGTTGCTACCATATATATACATATATATATATTAAGGTTATATATATATATGCCATGTTGGTTAGAGTTAAGATATAGCAAGTATATATAGCATATATATATATATATATATATATATATTATGTTATATATATATATATATAAGGTTATATTTATATATATATATATATATATATATATATATATATATATATATATATATATATATATATATTGTATATAAAAAATAAAGAATATAGGTGTGTTTCTTGTTTGGATTGCAACTTATTATATTAAAAAGGTATTGAACATTGCTAATGATATATCATGTCTCAAATTTTCCCTCGAAAAACACTTGCTCAAATTCCCCCCAAAATACTTACTCTTTGATGACATACATGGCGAAGTTTTGGTAAACGCAAAAAATGGATACACACAAGTCAGCAACAGCCAAATTTGTGAGGAAGAAATTGGTGAAAGACGTCATCCGACGGTGAAGAGTCATCACCAAAACGACGAGCAAATTTCCTGTAGAAAGGCGGAAAACGATGAAGAAAGGGGAAAATGGTGTTAAGGGAAAATATAATGGAGAAAAAAGGAATAAAAAACTTAAAAACTAAATTTGCAGGAAATGAAGTACAAAATAACATCGGTATAAATTGGCTAGAAAATATATTGGAAAATATTACTTTTTTTAAAGTAGTACTTTTGAAAAGAAAATAAGAAACCTTATATTTAATTTGCAGGAAATGAAGTACAAAATAACATCGATATAAATTGGCTAGAAAATATATTGGAAAAATTATTTTTTTTTTAAATAGTACTTTTGAAAAAAATATTAACTAAAATCTTTGAGTTTTAAAAGGATTTTAGCATTTTTGGGTAATTTATATTTATAAACATTTATATTAATTTTATTATTGTTTTAACATTTTTTTAAATAAAATTTTTGCCTACCTCATACATGGCTGCTATTGCTACATACTGGCTGCTGGCTATTGCTGATGGCTGGGCTGCTGCTGCTGGCTGGCTGAGCAGCATAAAGGAAGGTGCTACATATATTGGTTGGTTATTACTAAGTTATATTATATATTATTATTGTATACATATATATTATTATTGGTTATTATTGGTTATTATTATTATTGGTTATTATTATTGGTTATTATACATATTATATATTATATATTACATATATATTATATATACATATAAACATATATATATGTTATATATATTACATATATACATATGGCTGATATGCTTGCTGCTGGTTGGCTGCAGATATTACAAAGCATACAGTAGTTGTTATACTAATGTTGGTTATTATATATTAGTGTTATTATTATATATGAAAGAGTTGTTAATATATATATATATATATATATATGTATATATATATATATTATTATATATAATATTATTATATATTACATATACATATTATATATATATATATATATATATATATATATATATAGTATATATATATATATATATATTAATATTTGAAATTAATAAATAAATAGTTATATATATTTGTAGCAGATATATATATATAAATATATATATATATATATATATATATATTATTATTATATATTATATATATATATATATATATATGAAGTGGTAAGAGTGATGACAGTTCTCTTTTACTTCTTCCTCTACTTCACAGGTAGTAAGCAGTTATTATTAGGCTTCGATTATACGTTAATGAGCCTAAATATCGACAGATACTCGGAATATCACCTTTCTCTGTTGAAACCGCCTTCTTCACCACCAGAAAGATAATGTAATACGCTTTGGTACCTTGAGGCTAGTGAACCTTCAACATAAGTTGTTATATCCCTTATAATAGATATCTCTTTATGGTAAAGTGTTAAAAACAACTATAGATTTTGGTTCTTTTATTAAGATTTACATTGAATTATATATATAACCGAGTCACTGACCTAATGTTGCTAGCAATAATATTTTTGCTATTTTTATTATACATGCACGTTTTGCTGACTCAAAACTCAATTTAAAAAATGCTTTTTATGTCCTCAGCGAGAGAGAGAGAGAGAGAGAGAGAGAGAGAGAGAGAGAGAGAGAGAGAGAGAGAGAGAGAGAGAGAGAGAAAAGAGAGAGAGAAAGAGAGAGAGAGAGAGAGAGAGAGAGAGAGAGAGAGAGAGAGAGCAAAAAGAGCGCCAAAATCATAGGTTATATGTGCTTACAAGTTTCACCAAAATACAAGTTATTTACATAAATATGATATAAAATATGATATAAAATGCTTTAAAATATTATGTTACAATAGAAATTACATTATTTAGTACATATTAAAATGAGAAAACATCTAACGAAGGTTAAAACAAAACTGTATTTGTTTCCGAAAAATTGATAATAAAAGCTAATACAAATGCCGAATTCGTTTTTTCTGATTTTCGCAGAAAATGCAATTCTAGGTTTATCTCATATTTTATAAGAACTTTAAAAGAACATTATCTAAACAATACAATATTATTTAGATACAATTTATTTTAACAATATTATATTGTGAGCACTATATAGCACATCGCCCCTAAAAGTGGAACGTATTTTTACACTAAATTAATTCATTGAATATATTATTTAAAGCGCACACTACGCATTAGTTGCTGCTAGACACTAAAGATTGTTCCTCCTGTCCAGTAGATGAAGTGACCGTGTGAAAAGGCGAATCTTCAAAAGATTGAGGAACCATCTGCGAAGGCGAATTACCAGCCGATTGAAGAACTATTTGTAGAAGTCGAAAGGAGTACAGCAGGCTTCAAACGACTAATCGAAATGACATCCGTCCGTCCATGGTAAAGTTGTATCTTGTAGGATCGATCCATACGTTGAAGAACCTTGTAAGAGTTAGAATTAGGTATTTCCAGACTCTTCCGAATGAGATCGACTCGATCAATGAAATCTTTCGATTTGGCTATTTGCTGAAGGGTGGTGAGTGCTTGTCTGGAGTCTGTGAAATCCAATCAAATTTGATAGTTCGATGAAAAATTCTCCTTCAAACTGTAGTTTGATTTCCAAGTCTTGATATCCATTGCATGAAAGCAATACGAGAGATTTGAAGTAATATTCACTAAAGGAATTGCTTCTGTCCACTTAGTGTTCTTGTCGGTGCAGGTGAGAAGGTATTTGACGACTAGAGCTGAAGTATCGGTAAAAGAGGATGGAGGTAGTGGTCCCATGATGTCCATATGTACTGTTCAAATCTATGTGAGGGATTTCCATGGGAGCAATAATTTGAATTTTTGATAGTTGGCACTGTTGACAGGAGCGAACAAAAATTCTGTTGTCACAATAAATGTTAGGCCAGAAATACCTAGTCTTTATAAGACGCGAGAAGCCTGAACTTCAGGATGAAACATCTGACGGAATTTGTTGAAAATCTGTTCACGACAAGGTTTTGGGAAAAATGGTGGTGGAAAAGCTGAAAAGGTATCACACCATATTTGAAGATTATCTTGTAGAAGGTAAGAATGAAGACGGGGCTGAAAAAGTGTTAGTTTCTTCATTCGTTAATTGATTGATAGCAGGTAAATCGAAGGCATCTTCTGTTACCGAGAATATCTGGGAAAAAGCATCAGCCATGATGTTATCTGCACCTCTAAGGTAGGTCATTGAAGAGACGTATTCTGTTAAGACATAGAGTTGACTTTGTTGAAGATCACTTTTTGCTTGATTTCTACTGTAGAAAGCTGAAACGAGAGGTTTGTGATCTGTGCACGAGATGACATTCCTATCTTTCAACATATACTTGAAATGAAGAACAAAATAGTAGGCTGCTAGAGGTTCATGGTCGAAAGCTGAGTTTTTGCGTTCCTGTTCTGATAGCTTTTTGCTGCAGAAAAATATAGGTACTGGTTGTTTATAAACCATCTGATGAAGGGCTGCTCCAATAGAAGTCTGTCTAATATATGTTACAAGATGAAGAAGGGTAACATTCGGCAAAGAAAATGGAAGAGCTTTGGCCTTTTGGAGTGATTCTTGATTTCAATGAAGGCTTCTTCTTCTTCTTCTTCTTCTTCTTCTTCTTCTTCTTCTTCTTCTTCTTCTTCTTCTTCTTCTTCTTCTTCTTCTTCTTCTTCTTCTTCTTCTTCTTCTTCTTCTTCTTCTTCTTCTTTCTTCTTTCTTTTTTTTCCTTCTTTCTTTTTGTTCTCTTTCTTTCTCTCTCTCTCTTTCTTCTCTTCTTTCCTTCTTCTTCTTCTTCTTCTCTTCTCGTCTTCTTCTTCTTCTTCTTCTTCTTCTTCTTCTAGAAGAGGAAGTTGCTTTCCAGATTGATAAATTATTAATAAATAAATCATCTGGACCAGATGGATACTATCCAATGCATCTCAAAAATTTGAAAGACATATTAGTGAAACCTTTGACAATGCTTTTCAATAAGTCTTTAAATGAAGAAATAGTTCCTCATGATTTCAAAATTGCTAATATAACTCCAATTTTCAAAAAAGGAGATCGTAAGGTTCCGAATAACTACAGACCAATTAGCTTGACTTCTATAGTTGGTAAAATTTTTGAAGCAATACTAACTAATAGGTTAGTTGCACATCTTGAAGATCATGGATTGCTCAAGAATTCCCAACACGGTTTTAGAAGAAATAGATCATGCTTAACAAATTTGCTAAAATTTTTAATGTGGTTATTAACGATGTAGATAATTATAAATCCTTCGATGTCATTTACTTAGACTTTCAAAAGGCATTTGATACCGTCCCTCATCAAAGATTATTGGAAAAGCTTAGAGCTCATGGTATTCGAGGAAAACTTTTAAATTGGATTAAAAATTGGCTTTCGGATCGAAAACAACGAGTCGTTATCAATGGTGAATGCTCTGATTGGGCGAATGTTACTAGTGGTGTACCCCAAGGATCTGTCCTGGGTCCAATACTGTTCATTAAATATGTAAATGACATAGATGATAGTATTTTAGGCCATTTTGAAATGCTGATGATACGAAACTTGGAAATCTCGCATAATATGTAAGAAAGATTATCAATTACTCCAAAGCGACTTGAACAAGATTGTAAATTGGTCAAAAACATTGCAAATGAAATTTAATACCGATAAAATGTATACATTTTGGGAGTAGGAGCAATGAATATGATTACAAAATAGATTACACAGTTGTCAAAGTTGTCAGTGAGAAAAGAGATCTAGGAGTATTAATTAATAAGGATTTAAAGTTTGCGAAACAATGTGATGAAGCTGTTAAAAAAGCAAATAAAGCTCTAGGATTTACTGCCAGAAACTTCGAATATCTAAAAATATAATACTTCCCCTCTATATAACATGAGTTAGACCTCATCTGGAATACGCAGTGCAGTTTTGGAGCCCAAACCTCAAAAAAGACAGAAAAAATTGAAAGAATTCAAAGGGCAAGCAAATTAATCCCTGAATTGAGAGGTAAATCATACGAGCAACAACTACGTGAATTAGATATCCATTCTTTAGAGACAAGATTGAGAGGAAAATTAATTGGTTTTAAAAATACTAAATAAATTTGACAATGTCGATTACAGGCAATTCTTTAGATATGATTTTAATGATGTAACATGAAGTAATGGGCATAAACTTTGTCATAAACGATTTCAAACACATATAACAAAGAATTTCTTCACCTACGATGTAATCGAGAAGTGGAATAGTCTTTCTTATAAAATAGTGAACAGCCCTAACATCGATTCATACAGGAAAAAGTTAGATAAACACTTTAAGGATATTGGTCTGTGAACTCTTAATTCAACTCTGATTTTATTTTATTTTCGTAAAACACAAGAGTTAGTAGTATCATGAATAGGTAAAATCAAACTAAAAAAATTGAAATAATTTAGAAAATTATAAATACATTATAAATAATTATAAATGGTGATATATTCGATCGCACTTTCGCCTTAAGCTGTAATAAATAGCTTTGATATTCACCGCATAGAACATATCTGTTACAAATAACTGCAATGAATAACTGTAATAAATAGTTTTGATATTTGCCGCATAGAACATATCTGTTCTAAGACGGTGATCTAATCGATCACAGTAAATAACTGTAATAAATAGCTTTGATGTTTACAGCATAGAACATATCTTCCTAAGACGGTGTTCTAATGATCTAATCGATCACACTGAATAACTGTAGTAAATAGCTTTGACGTTCACCGCATAGAACATATCTGTTCTAAGACGGTGATCTAATCGATAACCCTGAATAACTGTAGTAAATAGCTTTGATGTTCACCGCATAGAACATATCTTTTCTAAGACGGTGTCCTAGTCGGTCACACTGAATAACTGTAGTAAATAGCTTTGATGTTCACCGCATAAACATATCTGTTCTAAGACAGGGGATTTAATCGATAACTCCTTGAATAACTTTAGTAAATAGCTTTGATGTTCACCGTATAGAACATATCTTTCTTAAAGACAGTGTCCTTAGTCGTGGTCACACTGAATAACTGGTAGTAAATAAAGCGATGATCACCGCATATAACATATCTGTTCTAAGATCAGATTCTAATCGATCACACTGAATAACTGTAGTAAATAGCTTTGATGTTCACCGCATATAACATATCTGTTCTAAGACGGTGATCTAATCGATAACACTGAATAACTGTAGTAAATAGCTTTGATATAATCCAAATACAAAATTTCACCCACTTGTAGCACTATGATAAGCTTGATGCTTAGAAAACAGAAATCGTTCTGAGTGAGCAACTTTTATGTCACATTGAGACAGTGGACACATCCAACACAATGAATGAACAAAAATACTTAACAGATTATGATGTTTGTTATGTGTTGCTTAGAAGCAGATCTGCTCTAAGTGAGCAAACTCTTATGTTACATAGAAATAGTAAAATAATATACTTATTTCAAAACACATAACAGATTTGTTTTAAAGCAGTAGACACATCCAACAAATTAAATAAACAAAATACTACTTAACAGACTAGCCTTGAGTGGACTCTAAAGTCTTTGCTAGCCTAACTCTCTTCTTCCTTCCTTCTTCCTTCTTCTTCTTCCTTCTCTTCTCTTCTTCCTTCTTCTTCTTCTTTCTTCCTTCTTCTTCTCTTCTTCTTCTTCTTCTTCTTCTTCTTCTTCTTCTTCTTCTTCTTCTTCTTCTTCTTCTTCTTCTTCTTCTTCTTCTTCTTCTTCTTCTTCTTCTTCTTCTTCTTCGAAGATGGTCCAATTAAGAGACTTATCTTTTGGATGGTGTTTTGCTTTTTCTGATAAAGAAAAAAAAAGAGTTTTGCAAAACAAGGGATGAAAAGGCGGTAGTATCCAATCATTCCCAAAAATCTTCTAAAGGCTGATGAATCTCGAGGAAAAGGGTATTAAGAAGGAGAAATTCCATCTGCAGAAATTTGATGTCCTAAATAGTTGAGATATGGCTTGAAAAATTTGCCTTTTTCTAAGGATATCTTATAAGAATTTTCTTGAAGAAGCTTGAAAACTTCCCTGAGATGTTCTTCTTGATGTTCTGAGTTGATGAAAAAATCGCCAAGTCATCTAGATAGACGTAAATAAATGGGAGATTTCGAAAAATGGAGTCCATTATTCTTTGAAAAGTAGGTACTGCTTTCTTCAAACCAAATGGTGTAGAAACATATTCAAAAAGGACCAAAGGGGTTGTTATGGCAGTCATTTCAATATCCTTCGGTTGTATTGGAATTTGGTGATATGCCTTCTGAAGGTCTATTTTGCTAAAGATTGTTGATCCATGTAGACGTTGTGAGAGGCTTTGAATGTGAGGGAGTGAATTATCATCTCTTTTAGTAATGACATTCAAAGATCTTTAATCACCACAAGGACCAAAAGTTCCTGGGGTTTTCTTTGACACCAGATGGAGCGGAGAGACCCAATAAGGCTTGGAACGTCGGATGATTTCATTCTTCAAGAGAGTGTCGAATTCTGCTTTTGCTGTTTTTAGTTTATCTTCTGGAAAACACTGGAGAAGAATTACCAGTCTCTATGTAGTGATCAGGTGTTTTTGGATTAAACTTGATATTGGGTAGGTCGATTGATGATGTTAACAAGGGAAACTCCTGAAGCAAAGATGAGATATTAGAGTCTTCGATGGTAGCGTTGATTTGTAATGTAGGAACTTCCTCAGAAGAGACTTGAAGAGGTGTCAGAAGAGTCGTATTTGTGTCTTGTAGAGTTTTCTTCCCACAATAGATGATTAAGTTGTAATGGTGTAGAAAATCCATATCCAATATTGACATTGCGATATCAGCTACTATGAAAGTCCAATTAAAATCTCGACGAATCTCCCTGATTGCTATGTGTCGCTATTTCACCATGGCACATAATAAGCGAATCATTGCCTGCGGAACAATTGACATTAGTTGCAAATAGGAACATGTTGGTTACCATCGAAGAAGATAGATTTGAAATGAAGCGCCGGTATTTGAGAGAAAGAGAGTATCTGCGCCAAATTTTGTGACATTGATAGTAAGTTGCGAACTGATTATAGTGCGGCAATCAGCTTGCTCTTCTAGTTTTCCGTTGAGGCAGAAGAAGTAGCACTTGATGAGGGACGAGATGATGGTTGTGTCTAAACTTTAGTTTTATCAGACCACTTGCCCCATGGTATGCATGTTATTGCCCTGTTGAGCAATGTAAATGTGATGCATGGCAGACGAGGGACTATTGATTTTGACTGTATGGATGCAGTCCCACAGATGTTCCCCACAGGTGCTCCTGTAGCCGAAGTTGTCGTTGGTGCTGTTGCAGCTGAAGTAGTTGTTTGTGTAGTAGTTTCTATTGACACTACCATAACAGAAGCGGACGATACCAAAAGAACTAGATCATTGGCTAGCTCTCGAAGTTGTTCAAAGGTAACTGTTCTTGAAGCGAAGTTTATAGTGCCGATCGAATGCTTATTGAGATTTCCTTCAAGAACTTATCCGAATCTGGCGGGTTCTTCTCTCCACTTCATTTGGTACAATAACGAGCCATTCTCTCGTAGATTTAGCGGGAAGGCCTGCCACTGTAAGCTTGTTTGAACATAAACTTATAAATAACTCCCTTACCTACTCCGTGCACATAGTAATAACTGCGTTCTTTAGTGGAGGCTAGTTTGAGCATCGAGGTCCGAGAGAGATACGCGGGTCTAACATGCCGTGTTAGTGGGGAAAGAGCGTGTAGAAGTACTTCATCTTCCGAGGTGATTTTGATAAGATGCAACTAGGCCTCTATCACTCGGAACCATGTTGTAACTGAAACCAGAAAACACTGGAGGCTTCACCTTGATCCCACATGGGCGTGCATGCAGGAGGAGCAGGGTGGTTCACTTGCCTCTCCTTAAATCTTGAGGAAATAAAAAAATGAACCTTATATGCTTGCCAGACGACGGTTTATTAGTAGAAAACTGAAAAAGATACATAAATCGATAGATAATGAAGTATTAATTACTAATTATTAACGTATTAAAAACTAACATTTTTTCTAAAGAGTTTTAATGTGTTTTTCATATTGATTGAAGCCGAACTAGCTGTGCAAGCCATACGATTTTATTTCCGAAAGTATTCTCCGATCGCAGATAATAACAAAAACTTTGGTATCTACTCCGTATTGGCAGAAGAAACTGCGGATTTGTCATGCAAAGAAGAATTATCTACAGGATTAAGGTTGTTGATCTTGAAAAAATGACTGTTAGAGAAGAATTACTGGGGTTAGAAGTTTTTGATGGGATGGATGGTAAACCATTGCCAAAACTATTGATTTGTTCTTTTAGAAAAAGAAGGTTTGGAACTGAGCTCCAAGGTGTTGGTTCAGGGGTACTGACGGCTGAAAAGAATGGCGATATGGTGAACATGGAGTTCAAAAGAAACTGCGGAAAATATAAAAAGGATTATATTTTCACTGTGTACGTCAACTGCTTAATTTGGTCATTAATGACCTAAACATTATTTCAGAAATTCAAAATACTAATGCCACAGAAAAAGACATAATAAACTTTTCCAGAGACTCCAGCCTAAGAAGAAAATTCATTCCCAACTTGCCTAAACTTTGTGAAACCCGTTGGGCTCAAAAATATACTTTTGCTTTTTTCCATTCAAATATGATAAAAATCATTGAAGGTTTAGAAAAATTGTCAAAGGGAAGCAACAATCAAACAAGAAAAGCAGCTTTCCAATTATACTGTTTGGCAACAAGACTCATTTTAATTTTTACCTCTTCCGTAATAGCCAAATATTCTGCTTTAGATGAACCCGTGGCTAACATTATCCTAACAAAAAATATTGACCTTATGCAGTGCTCTGATCATGTCCAAAGAATTTTGAAAGTTGTCAAAGTCCACCGCTTCTGATCTGCTTTTATCCACCAATGTTATTACTACTGAGTTCTTAGTAGAACTTGCACCACCTAGAAAGGTACAACATAAAGCAAATCATTCTGCTGAAAATTCTGCTGAATATGTTGGAAGTGTTCTGTACTTGTGCTATATATCTTGAATCACTTGCATTCTCTTTAGAGACTAGATTTTCAGAAAACAACGTGTCAGCATTTCATTTTTTCATTTCCATCCATTTCTTAAGTTAGGTGATCCCGTAGGCAGCTTGCGTGAGAAAATAAAATGCTTTTTCAGAGTTTTATAATCTTGGTATCAACAAAATTCATACCGAAACTGACTTATGGTGTACTTTGTGGCTGGATAAACAAAAGTTGAAAGACTTGGAACTTACTGAAGTCATTAATCAACCCGACCCCTTTTTTCCTCAAATCAAAATTTGTCTATGATTTGCACTTGTGATACCTCGTTCAACAAGTACTCTGCGAAGAGTAAAGACTTGGCTAAGAAGCACAATGAACGAAGACAGGCTTAATGGACTATGTATGATAAGAAGTATTCATAGAAAATTAGTAAGTGAAAAAATGAACTAATTGAAAACAAATGTAATTGCGAAATTCGCTGAAAATCCAAGTGAAAATGCTGAAAATGCTAGTTTAGATTTAATATTATTTACCACTCAGGACGTAGTACTCACCAACCCTCCACGAATATTACTTTACGTTTCTCAAATAGGTATTACTTCCCTCGTTACACCTGAAAAAATTATTTTGCTTTGATAATTATTTTTATCATTATTCCAAGTTAAAATTAATATTATTTATATATATATATATATATATATATATAAGTATATATATATACAGGTATATATATATATTATATATATATATATATATATATATATATATATATATATATATATATATATATATATAATATATATATATATATATATATATATATATATATATATACATATTATATATATATATTACATATATATTATTATTAAGTTATTATGCCATACATATATTGGCTATTATTACATATTATTCTGCCATATTATTGTTATAAAGTGGAAGATGATTTATATGTTGATCTTACTACATATATATTATTATATATATATATATATATACATATTATTATATTGAAGGCTGGCTACATATTACATATATTTCCATATATGCTATTGGTTGTTACATATATACATACATATTATTATTGTTGAATATAATAAAGAGTTAGAGTTATATTACAGATATATTATTATTGCTATTACATACATACCCTTTTATATACATATATTGGCATGCTATTATTATACATATATATATAGTATATATATATATATATAAGCATATATATATATATATAAGGTATATATATATATATATATATATATACGCAATATTTTTTTTTTTTGTGAATTTCATATTGATGAAAACAAATGAAAGCTTCGAAGAGATCATTTAAAATAAAAAGACGATCATACGTTTCGGATAACAATGAAACCAAAATCAGTAAAATTATAAATTGAAACTGTGATATAATACGATGAAAGAAAATACTTTTGATATTAATAAATGATATTAATAAAAATAAGTCTTTTTTATATATAATATTTACCTGTATATGGTGAGTATTATATTTTATTGTGTCTTTTATTTGTTTTAATCTTTATATTCATATGATAATGGATTTGCATTACCGGAACGTTCTGAATATATAATAGAATAGCTTCAAGGATTTATTCGTTTTCCTATCTATTGTACTTATATATATATATATATATATATATATATATATATATATATATATTTTATATATATATATATATATATATATATATATATATATATATATATATATTTTAAGTAAAGTTGTCACCACCACTCACAGGCAGAGCAATTGCCCTATTCAGGGAGGGGGTATTGCACGCCGTACACTCTCTCTATCTCAAGCTAGCGCAAATTACGCAGGATGGAGTTACTAGACGTAGCTAAGTGAGGGGAGATTGGAATTCAGCAGGAAAAAGAAAGATGGAAGAGAATTCCACAGAACAGATAGTGTGGCAGGAAAAGAAGCTAGCACTTGCAGCAAACTAGCCAAAGTTACCAATACCTACAGAAAACCTGTGCGCAGACATGCCATAATTCTCAAAGCGCTGAGGGCGTCG
>JABUQX010046997.1:0-10000 GCA_015478945.1 Trachelipus rathkii
ATATAATATATATATATTATATATATATATTATTATTATATAATAATATTATATAGTATATATATATATATATATTTATATATATTATATAATATTGTAACATTTTAAGCTTGCCTTGTTAAACTGTTTTGCCTCTGCATTTCGCGAGGCTCTTATAAGGCGCGGGGCCCAGGTTTGCCTCAACGAGCCGCCACTGTATTATATTTAAAATATATAGACTATATATAGTATATATTATATATATATATATATATATATATATATATTATATATATATATATATATATATATATATATATATATATATATATATATAACATAAGAATATTGAAGCTATATTTTATTTTATCTCCAGAACTTACCAATCCGAGGGTACTGGGGCGAAACCCGCTTAGACAAATTTTCGTGTGACATGCATTCATTTCCAACGAATAACATATGTTTAAACAGAAACTTTTTAATAATACCGATCTCCATAAAACGTCTGAAATTAACTGCAATGAAGAAAAAACGTAGTAGTTGAGTAACCTTAAAAAATGTATGAAGTCCCGAATTTCATATTTAATAATGGTTTTCTCACAAGCTAATAAATTGATAATTTTAGATGCCATCCATGATAAAACTTAACCAGAAACTGAAGTAGTTTCATCAATTTCCTTATGTTACATGAAGACAATATAAACTAATTGAAATTTTTACATCATCAGAAACTGGTTTTGGAGCAGCCACGTTTTGACAAATTCCGCGGGTTAAATGTTTATCTGATTAATTCAAAATTATTGCCTTTAAATGTTGTGAGGTGCGCAACATACATCAGATATAGAATGATAGAACATGACGTAAGTCGAGAGTAAAACTCCCCAGCCCTTACCATCCCCTTAGAAGAGAGCATGTCGGAGTCAATAAAATCCACTTTTGGGCTTCACAAAACCGTGACGAACCCTCGCTGTGGTATCGCGTCAATGTAGGATTCATTACTTGAACCAGCCCTACAAGCATGCTCCCTCACAAAACCCCGCCATTCACTCCTATTATGCGCCTTCTTCTCACTTCTGCAAAACTCATATTCCTTTAATGATTCAATTCACTTTTTATTCGGTCTCCCATCCCACTCACCACTATACATCCTCTTAACCAACCGACTATCATCCATCCTTTCCATATGACCAAACCATCTTAGTACACCTTCGTTTATTCATTTTATTAATTCTTCTCACACTTAACACACCCATAAGATTGTCCATCTCAACAGATTATACCTAAGATCTGTACCTATTATTTCACACCATAGTTCACTACTATACACTATCACTGGCAACAACGCACCCTCATGCAAAATCTTAGCGCATTCAATACTTAGTTCCTTTTGTATCAACCAAGAACTTAATTGCACCAGTCACAACTTCCCTACTACACTCTGAAACATCCGTTCCTTTTTCATCTAACATGTAGCCTAAATGATTAAATTCAAGATACTTGTTACAATTGTTTCCCATCCAACACGATTTCACATTGCGGATTCTCCTCACTACCTTCACCTTACTCTTATCAACATTTGCTTTCAAACCCTGCCTTTTACTTAAACCGACTTATTTTATCCTAAGTCATGTAGGGCAAAACGCTACCCTTAACCTTAGCTATAGGAGGGCCAGCCAAAGATTCTGGCCTCGATGGTCGCTTCAAGATGCTGGACCATGTATTCTCTCAGATCAAAATAACATCTTGAATGTTCCACCTTCATGAATTCCGAACATGACACGTCACTTCAATCCACAAGATATCATCAAATATTAGAATATGGTTCTACCATCCAACACATCCAAAAACTTTCAAAATCACTTTCAGTACATCTCGAGAAAAAAAATGGCATCATTTAATTTAAGTAATATTCAAAATAAAGACCAACGCGACATAGACATAGAAAAGATTATTACTGAGGCCTCCAATCCACCTGCTTCAGCCCCTTTGCCGCCTTGATATTCCGACATCATACCATCACAATACGCTTGTATCAAACTCCTTGGTTAGTCCATAATATATTTATGTTAAGAGAAACTTGTCCAGATAATTATCGGACACCCTTTTACATTTGGAAAATTTAGGCCACCACATCTTTACAAACTAAAAAATAATAAATACCCTCAATAAAAGAAATATTAAAAGAAAAATCAGATGTTTTAACATTTAAAATTTTTATGTATTTACAAATAATTTATTATTATAAAACAAAATTTAATATCTTAACAAAATTTGAATTAAATATATGTGAAAACATTTTTTCTTAAAATTAAAAAAAATTAAATTAATAAAATTTCTTGAAATATTCCTCTGCAGGCACATATTTCACAGATGTAGCTATCTTGGAGTGTTGCTTGAATTTTAGATAAGGAATTAAAGAAAATAGAAATTAAATCAGATTCATCAGAGGTAGCAAGGTGGATATTTTTTTTTTATTCAGAATATATATATATATATTATATGTATGTATATATTAATATATATATATATAATATATAGATAATATATTATTAATATATATATATATATATATATATATATATATATATAATATATGGCCAGTGGATAGAGGGCCCGGTACTGATTTACTCAGAGACGCGGGTTCCCAGTTGTTTCGATTCCCGCTGATGGAGAGTAAAATCTCATTTGACTCATTTTTAATAATATTTAATATGAAATATGAAAATAAAAATTATATAAATATAATAATATATATATATATATATATATATATATATATATATATATATATATATATATATATATATATATATATATATATTATATATATATATATATATATATCTCTCTTGTTATTTTTTTTTTTTTTTTTTATATATATTATATATATAATATATATATAATATAAACGCTATAAAACATTTAAAATTTAAATATATATAAGTATATTACACATATATATATAATATATAGTTATATATATATATATATATATATATATTTATATATATATATTAATATATATTATATATAATTCTATAGTTTCCTGAATTTAAAAAAAATTATCCAACCTCTGCCAACATGAAATCAAAAATCCAGTTGACTGTTTTTGTTCTTATAGGTTTATGTAGTATAATGAAAACACTAAAATTCAAGCAACATTCCAAGATAGCTACATCTGTGAAATATGTGCCTGCAGAGGAATATTTCAAGAAATTTTATTTATTTATTTTTTTTAAATTTTAAGAAAAAATATTTTCACATATATTTAATTTAAATTTTGTTTTATTATAAATTATTTGTAAATACATGAAAATGTTAAAACATCTGATTTTGCTTTTAATCTTTCTCTTATTGAGGGTATTTATTATTTTTTTAGTTTAATGTCTGCTACTTTAAAGATGTGGTGGCATAATTTTTCCCAATGTTAAAGGGTGTCCGATAATTATCTGGACAAGTTTCTCTTAACATAAAGATATTATGGACTAATCAAAGAGTTTGATACAAGCGTATTGTGATGGTATGATGTCGGGAGATCGAGGCGGCAAAGGAGCTGAAACAGGTGGATTGGAGGCCTCATTAGTAATCTTCTCTATGTCGCGTTGGTCTTTATTTTGAATATTGCTTAAATTAAATGCTGCCATTTTTTTTTCTCGATATGTACTGAGTAAAATAGCATTTGAGCTAGTGATTTTGAAAGTTTTTGGATGTGTTGGATGGTAGAACCATATTCTAATATTTGATGATATCTTGTGGATTTAAGTGACGTGTCATGTTCAGAATTCAAGATGTTATTTTGATCTGAGAGTGAATACATGGTCCAGCATCTTGAAGCGACCATCGAGGCCAGAATCTTTGGCTGGCCCTCCTATAGCTAAGGTTAAGGGTAGCGTTTTGCCCTACATGATTTAGGATAAAATAAGTCGGTTTAAGTAAAAGGCAGGGTTTGAAAGCAAATGTTGATAAGAGTAAGGTGATGGTAGTGAGGAGAGTCCGCGATGTGAAATCGTGTTGGATGGGAAACAATTGTAACAAGTATCTTGAGTTTAATTATTTAGGCTACATGTTAGATGAAAAAGGAACGGGATGTTTCAGAGTGTAGTAGGGAAGTTGTGACTGGTGCAATTAAGTTCTTGGTTGATACAAAAGGAACTAAGTATTGAATGCGCTAAGATTTTGCATGAGGGTGCGTTGTTGCCAGTGATAGTGTATAGTAGTGAACTATGGTGTGAAATAATAGGTACAGATCTTAGGTATAATCTGTTGAGATGGACAATCTTATGGGTGTGTTAAGTGTGAGAAGAATTAATAAAATGAAGAAAAAAGAGTGTACTAAGATGGTTTTGTCATATGGAAAGGATGGAGTGAACGTAGAGAAGAGTAAGGTTAGTGGTGAGTAGAGGGAGACCGAATAAAAAGTGACTTGAATCATTAATGATATATAGTTTTGCAAGAAGTGAGAAAGAAGGCGCATACATAGGAGTGAATGGCGGGGTTTTGTGAGGGAGCATGCTTGTAGGGCTGGTTCAAGTAATGAATCCTACATTGACGCGATACCACAGCGAGGGTTCGTCACGGTTTTGTGAAGCCCAAAGTGGATTTTATATGACTCCGACATGCTCCTCTTCTAAGGGATGGTAAGGGCTGGGGCAGTTTACCTCGAAATTTACTCAAATGTTCCTATCATTCTAATATTCTGATGTATGTTGCGCACCCCGACAATTTAAAGGCAATAATTTTGTATCTAATTTGGTCACCAACTAACTATATCTAATGAAAACGTGGCTGCGTCCAAACCCAGTTTCTGATGATCGTAAAAATTTCAAATTAGTTAATATTGTTCATGTAACATAACGAAAATCGGTGGAACTGACTTTCAAGTTTCTGGTTAGATTTATTCCTCAGGAGATTCAACTCTTACCCACGAATGCCATATCTTTCTAATTTTGATAAAAGAATTCGATGAGAAACCAAATCAAATGGCTTTAAGAAACCGATGAAAACATAGACCGTGTAGAGTTTCTGAGGGAACGTGCTGTTTAAATCTTAAATTAAATTCAAAACTGCATGCTGCATTCCATTCCCATTCACATTGGTCACGTTAATCAATAAATTGTCACTAAGGAATGGACAAATTCTATAGAATATACACTTTCAAATATCTTTGTTATAGGGTGTAATATTTTTAATTGACGTTAACTTTCCAGGAAAGAATGGATCAATTACTCTGAAAACTGATATGACACAATTTTGAAACAATCAGAGAAAATACCAGATGTAATAAATACAGAGATTGCAAATGCTAGCCAAAACAGGAGATATTATATCCATTACCTGCTTTTAAAGTCGTATTAGCAAATTGGAGATGTGATAGGAATTTTCTTTCATTTCTTGCAATATGAAGAAGATTTTTTTGGGTATCACTCTTTTGAAAAAGAAACTGTTATCATGTATAAGCATACGGTTGATAGAATCAAAATCTCCATGAGGTATAGAAGCTTTCATATTAAGTAGCATTTCAACAAAAGTCTTATTGAAAACATTGGCAAACTCTAAAGATCCAGATATTATCCAATCGCCAACACTAGTGACATGCAGCTGTGCTGTGAGTAGACTTAATCAGATTGATAATGATGTTTTATGTCTGCTTTAAATGCCAACATTACGGAATTTATGAACAAAATATTTCCGTTTTACCAATTTTTTAGACCACGATTCAATAAATTTCTATAGCTTTTAAATTTAGCAAATGGAAATAGTTTCATTTTGTATTTTTTCAACAGTTCATGTTTTTTCTTCTAATAGACAATATAGCCGTGTATGTAATCAAAGTAATTTTTGATTTAATTTTAGCATCTTAGTTTTTGGGAAAGTATTTTTCTAGAAGAATCTTAATTAAATCATTAACTATTCATCAATATATTCGCATTATTGTTGGTGAGTGCCAGACATCCTTCAAAGACCGACCCGAAACCTTTCAAGTGAAACATTGCAGCGTCACTGTATGTTCTATATGTGATAAATTTATTTGGAAAAAAGTCTTTTAAATCAGTAAAGCTTAAACAGGGAAATCATCAGTAATATTTACATCATTAAAGCCAGATTCATTTTTTGATGAGAAGCAGAGCATATGTTATCAATTAGAAGGATAGTCACTAATTCATCTTGTAGAAGCTTTTAACAGGTTTCAATATAGTCTAAGAGTAAATGGTTAAATCAGTTTGAGCTATATCTCCTTAATCAAATCATTAATAATTCCACATAGTAACAAATTTTTTACAATACATTTCTACAAAATATCTTCTTTTCAATACACTAGCAAAACCGTAGATATAATGGTGACCTCAAATATTAATGCCACACTTCAACTTTACGCAAATAAATAAAGATTTGAATGTATTATGTATCAAAACAAATTCTCCAAAACGTTAACTTTCAAATTCTCTAAGCACAACAAAAAAACACCTACACCAGATTGATCTCTGCAGACTCCAAATGATCTATGTCCAGAAATTTCACAGGCACATTTAGTCCCGAGTGAAACGTTTCCGCAAAGCAACTGTCGAGAACTCTGAAACTTAGATCCTAAGAGCAACTAAAAATTCATCAAAACTTTTGACAATACTTCTAATACTAAAACAAAGCATACTGAAAATATTACCATATCAAAGATTTCTAAGATCCTATGTGGTATTATGTCAAAACGAGCTTCTAGAAATCATCAAATAAATCCAGTAAAATCATCTTACAAGATTAGAGAACATGCGACAATTCAGTACATTCAAAAAAAGTCCGCAAATTGATAGAAAACCGATATAAAAAAATAACTTAAAAAGAGAAAAACAAAGAGGCACAATAATAAAAAGAGTTACAGTGATATTTGATATATATACATAATATTAATAATAATAATAATAATACATTAATAATAATAATACACAATAATAATATATGATATAATAATACACAAAAATATTATTACATTACAAAAAAAAAAAAAAAAATAATAATAATAATAATAATAATAATAATAATAATAATAATAATAATAATAATAATAATAATAATAATAATAAATTAGTATTAATAACTCAAATATATGCATTATTGCGTTAATTCTCATTAGATAAAAACCGAATCACTTTTTATCAATAAACATTTATCGCTTAAAGAAAATTTATAGAAGCTCTAAAATTGCTGCTTAGTTTAAAATTAATTAGTGGGTTGAAAAGCTCAAATAGATAGAACTGCTACTACCATTGATCTACTCAACTGGCGGTATAAGAACTCGCCACATTTTAAAGGCTCAGAATTGAACGAATCTAGCTGGCGTCGAATTGAACTGCTTTTATCATTTTGAATGAATGGTTTAAAGGAGATTTACTCTCCATCAGTGGATTCGAACATTGACTCGCGTCGCTGAGCAACAATGACCGCAGAGCGTATCCACTATTATAATCCACAAATAAGAACGTTTCAAGCGAGTTTTTAAAGCACCCGGTTTTCTCTTATCCATGGCATGTTTGAACGCCTATAATTGAACTAATTGACTGAGTCGAAAAGCCTCGTTTTATCCACGTAGAGACCTATCTCAACCACGTCGTGAATTTAATCATATTATTTTTATTTTTTATTTACTAATCGATTAAAGATACAACACTGCACATTCGGAAATTTTCCTTATAAATATCTGGAATTTTCCTGATATTTGAAAAGAATGATTTCAAGCAAAAATTGAACATATAACCTATAAGCTAAATATGAAATGAAATTAAAATTAAAATAAATATCTACCAAAAAGTTTTGTTGTTTGTTAAATTTTAATTTTTTCCATAATTTGTTATAACCGCGAGTGAAGTTTTTCACACAAAATTAAAGATAAACAAATCTTTGATCAAGTTTTTGCCTTTTTCTAAATAAATAGTAATGTCTTGCTATAGTTTCTCGTTTTATATATATATATATATATAAGTACATATATATATATATATATATAGATATATATATATATTATATGTTATATATATATATATATATATATATATATATATATATATAAAATATATATATATATATATATATATATATATATATATATATATATATATATATATATATATATATATATATATATTGTTATATAAGATGTATTATATATATATATATATATATATATATATATATATATATATATATATATATATGGTATATATATATATATATATATATATATATATATATATATATATATATATGTATATATATATATATATATATATATATATATATATATATATATATATATATATATATATATATATATATATATATATATATATATATATATATATATATACATATAGAGACGATGTTATAGAAAAAAAAAAAAATAGATACATATATAAAAATACATATATGTGAAAGATATTATATATATATATATATATATATATATATATATATATATATATATATATATATATATAGTATATATATATACATAGGTGTAAAAGGCAAGAATGAGTCTGTGTTTGTTGTGTACAAAAGCTGAAGTAGGATTGTTAGTATTTATATATAAACACCATGTAAGGGCCCTGGCTAGTTTATCTTAAGAAGTGGCAAAACAAAAGTTAGAGATTAGCACCTTTATATTCATATGAACATATAGAATGAAACTTCTGAGTAGGGGGCTATTAAATAAAAAATATTCTAAAGCCTTCTTCCTTTTAAGATTTATTTTGGTGAAATTAGTCCATATCATCAATGATGTTTGTAGATTTTTAAATGTGAATGACAACAAACTGATTTAACTTTTGTTGTCTCAGTTAAAGTTTTATGAATCTACTTCTAAAAGAGAAGCTTCAGTTGTCATTTGTAGGAAATGCAACAAATAACTTTCCTTGAATGTGGTAAAATAAAGATTTTTTTTCTTTGTATTCTCATGTTGTATTTGTAAAGGCAATATTAGATATAAAAATAATATTTCCTTTTATTAAACAAGAAATTTCAATATGATATTTTCCTGTAATTGAAATTTTTAAAGTTAGTTATTTCCATCATAACATTATTATTATTTGTTTATTTATTTATTTTAAGAATATTATTAAAATATATTGCAAAAAGTGTCATTATTATTTATTATTATTATATTTATTATTACTATTATTATTATTATTATGATATTAATATTATTATTATATATTATATTATTATTATTATTATATATTATATTATTTATTATTATTATCACATTATTTTTATTGATATTTATTATTACATATTATTATTATCATCGTTGTTAATGTATTTATAGATAATATTATTATTATTATTATATGATATTACAAGATATATATTATTATTATTATTATTAATATATATATATATTATAAATATTAATATAAATATTATTATTTATTATTATTATTTATTATTATATTATTTATTATTAATATTAATATTATATTATATTATTATTACATATGATATTATATTATATATTATATTATTATTATTATTATTATTATTATTATTATTTATTTTATTATTATTATTATTATTATATATATATTGATATATTATTATTATTATTATTATTATATTTATTTTATATATTTATTTACAAATTATTATTATATTATTATATATATATTATATTATTATTACATAGATTATTATTATTATTATTAGATATTATTATTATTATTATTTATTATATTATTATTATTATTATTTATTAATAATATTACACATTATTATTGGTTATTATTTTGACAAGATATATATATACATTATTATTAATATGATACTGTACATTATTATATTATATACATATAGAGTAATAAATAAAACATATACAAAATTAACATATACTTGAGATTTGCATAAATAAGCTTTAAAAACTGAATATTTTAGATAAATCAGCAATCCGCTAAGAGCTGCCTTCTACCTTTACTATTTTAAACAGGGCTGAATCTACGAGTAAATGGCATAGAAAGTATTTCCATAAAAGTTTGTTTTA
>JABUQX010046997.1:20000-25000 GCA_015478945.1 Trachelipus rathkii
CAACTTTTACTCCTCAAGGTATGAATTTTTACAGTTTTACACCTTTAAAATACAAAAAGAATGCCGTTCTTACATTGATAAACAGAGCCTACAAATTAACCTCTAACTTCATTTCACTACATGAAGAGTTTCAGTTTCTATTCACGTACTTTAAAAATAATTGTTTTCCTTCCGATTTCTTTTACAGGATCATTCATGACTACCTTTATAATATCTATCAACCTAAACAACAAACCCTTACTGTTTCAAAAAAGTCACTATTCTTCAAGTTTCCATATGTGGGGCCTGTTTCTGTCTCTTTGAGGAGAGATCTGGAGCAGACCCTGAACCGTTTCTTTCCTCACATCTGTTTTAATCTTGTTTTGTCTAACTCCCTTAGGATTGGTTCTCTCTTTCATTTCAAAGATCAGCTGCCTGTCATGTTCAGATCTGGTGTAGTCTATAAATACACATGTCCTCGCTGTGAGCGAGGCACCTATATAGGTTCCACCATAAGACTACTCAGATCTAGGGCATGCGAGCATATGGGCATTAGCCATAGGACCTTGTGTCCTCTGTCGGTGAAGGAGGCCTCTCCTGTCAGGGAGCATTCTATGTCTTGTGCCACACCTCTGTTATTTCAACATTTCAAGATTTTAGCTTCCACCTCTCACTCTCCGTCTTTACTTATTCTTGAATCTTTATACATTAATAAACACAAACCTATACTAAACAATAACATAACTTCTACGCAATTATATATCACTTAAAAAAATTATTTACTTACTTATTTATTCATATATTTATTATTTTTTGTACACCTTCTAACCAAATATTTTCCACCAACCAACCAATCCTTCTTTGCTCCGCCTTCCGTAGCTGTCTTCTGGTTATTCTATTTTTCTATTTAGTTAGCTTCTAGTCTCCTGACCGGCCCAGACTAAGGTAAATATGTGCATTGTCTTTGATTTTAATTTCCTCTTAAGTTATTATTATTATTATTATTATTATTATTATTATTATTATTATTATTATTATTATTATTATTATTATTATTATTATTATTATGCAAATTTTAGTCCGTCCATGTACTTATATTGTATAAATTATTCTAATTTTTAATGTTAAAATTTTTTAATTTTTTAGACCTGATGATGGTCCCAGTTGAGACCGAAACGTTGTCAATTTAATAAATGTTCAGATTCTTTCTCGCCATATGTTTTATCCTCTTTATAAATGCATATATATATATATTTTTATTTTTTTTATATATATATATATATATATATATATATATATATATATATATATATATATATATATATATATAAGGGAAATGTACGCTTCAATCTGCAATCGTAATTGTTATTTCTAACTTATGCATACTACAAGACGAGACACATTGTTACATATTCGTTACAACATAGTCAAACGTACCGCGCATGATTGTTGATGAACCAGTATCGAGATCCGAGAGAATACTTCATAGATACTGCTTAGCGCATGCTGACAGTTTATCCAGTAAAGAACGAGTATTGCCAGCCACATGGCTCAGCCCCCAATGGGCCAACAGGGACGCGCTGCGAATAACATAACCGGGGCGACGAATGGCAATCAGTTTGTAATACTCTACACATGTTAGAGACAACCGGTCCTAGCAGATGAGCGCATGTGTTGTAATTACTACGCTGGCGACAGACAAACACATGCACATGCACATGCACGCTCATCTGCTAGGTCCAGGATTCATCCTAGCATGGTGATAATACATTAGTATTAAGAATTGGCAAATTCTGATTGCAAGGTTAAAAATTATTGTGCATTTCATTATACATAATAACCCCCGGTCTTGGTATTATTATTCACCATGCGCGGCACATTAGGGCCTACGTTCGAGTGCGAGCGGGAGGAACCGTAGTAATGCTCTTCTTGGACAGTAGAAGTATTCTTCGGTTTCTCTTTTGTCTCGTCGTAGCGTAGTGGTCAAACACATGCACGCTCATCTGCTAGGGTCCAGGATTCGTAATCCTAGCATGGTGAAAATACATTAGGGGTATTTACAATTACAAATTTGATTGCAAGGTTAAAATTATTGCATTTCATTATACATAATAACCCCTGGTTTATGGTATTATTATTCACCATGCGCGGTACCCTGTTTGGCCCTACGTTCGAGTGCGAGCGGGAGGAAACGTAGTAATGCTCTTCTTGGACAGTAGAAGTATTCTCGGTTTCTCTTTTGTCTCGTCGTAGCGTAGTGGTCAAACACATGCACGCTCATCTGCTAGGGTCCAGGATTCGTATCCTAGCATGGTGAAAATACATTAGGGGGTATTTACAATTACAAATTTGATTGCAAGGTTAAATTATTGCATTTCATTATACATAATAACCCCCGGTTTATGGTATTATTATTCACCATGTGCGGTACCCTGTTTGGCCCTACGTTCGAGTGCGAGCGGGAGGAACCGTAGTAATGCTCTTCTTGGACAGTAGAAGTATTCTCGGTTTCTCTTTTGTCTCGTCGTAGCGTAGTGGTCAAACACATGCACGTCTGCTAGGGTCCAGGATTCGTATCCTAGCATGGTGAAAATACATTAGGGGGTATTTAATTATATATATATATATATATATATATATATATATATATATAAATCAAGTTGTAGACTATATGTATATATATATATATATATATATATATATATATATATATATATATATATATATATATATATATATATATATATATATATATATATATATATATATATATATAGTATGTATCTAAGCATGGTGATATATATATATAGAGAGTATATATATATATATATATATATATATATATAACCCATTATATAAAACTTAAGAATTTTACTTTGACGGATTTTACTGTCGAGTTACACTTACTTAATTATATATATAACGGTATATAACGGTAGAGCGACGGAGTCGCATGGCAAAGTCGCGGGTTCGAATTCCTAGTTCGGATCCTAGGTAGAAATTACCTAGAAAGTTCCCCTCCTTGAATAGGGCTATGCCCGTGAGGTGTGAATTATAAAAAAAAAAAAAAAAAAAATTAGGCTCTGTACTATAGCAATGTGTTTTTTGAAATCAAATTGATACCTTGTGGCGAAGGTTGATGGTTCGATTCCCTGATTGAAACACTCAAGAGAGATTTGAAGTTCTATTTAAAATTAAGAAATAAAGAAATTTAAAATACTTTTTAACGGTGCTGTGGAATCGATTATAATTCGACTACTGTTCCCGTTCTATTTCTGGTTCCGAAACATCTTCCCAAACGGATTTCATTTCAGATTCAATTACTGATGCATCTAGAATTATCGATTCAGCAAATTCCGGGATATAATTTTGATTCCCCTTTTCAGCTCTGATTCCGCCGCCCTGTTTATATCATTACTCATGTATTATACCTTAGAGAGAGAGAGAGAGAGAGAGAGAGAGAGAGAGAGAGAGAGAGAGAGAGAGAGAGAGAGAGAGAGAGAGAGAGAGAGAGAGAGAGAGAGAGAGAGAGAGAGAGATGCGAACAGTTTGTTGAGGCAAAATTCCAAATATTGGGGTGATCACTTTTGCTATCGCGTTTGCCTTCTCTTTGGTGTGTTCTTGCCTTTGAGCGATCAACATAAATAAAAGTTTGTTCGCGTGGCCGCTCATGCTGACTGCAAAGTTGTTTAGTTCACGCGCACTGCTCTCACTTTGGGGGGTGTTTTCTATAACTCTTAATCATATGTTAAGTTGACCTCGTTCACGATCGCTTTCCCTCTCACGTTGGAGATCGATTTGGTTTGGGGGTTCCTTTAGAGTTAAAAATTACCAGAAACACAGAGTTATAAACAATTTACAAAAAAAATTTACCTCAAAGTTAATACGTTTTTGGGTCAAAAATTTAACATCAAAGTTAATAAGTCTTTGGGTCAAAAGGTTTAACATCAAAGTTAATAAATCTTTGGGTCAAAAGGTTTAACATCAAGGTTAATAAATCTTTGGGTCAAAAGATTTAACATCAAAGTTAATAAATCTTTGATTCAAAAAGTTCAACATCATAGCTAATAAATCTTTGGGTCAGAAAGTTTAACATCAATGATTATTATAAGTGTTTGGGTCAAAAAGTTGAATTTTCAGAATTACTTATTTTTTAACTTTTTACTTTTTTTTAACTTTATGAATTTTGTGTTCCGTTTCTTTATATTTAAGCATTGTAAATTCCAATTTAAGTTTTTCCATCATTACGCATTGTGGCTTCCAATAATTTTACTTCATTATTATAATTTTTTTCATTCACTGTTTTACGTTTCCTCAGCATTACGTATTTTTTTAAACTTTTTATGTTTCTTCACCTTTAGGTATTTTATATTTCCTTTCTACTTTTCTTCATCATTACGAATTATGTATTCTCTCTAAATTTTGCCTCTTCACTATTCTTCTTCATATTTCCTTCTTACATTTATTCATCATAGCGTTGTTTTCATTCTTTCACACGTTTTTTCATCATTATGAATTTTTTGAATTCCCTTTTTACGTTTATTTATCAAAGCGTATTTTGTATTCTTTTGTTCGTTTCTTCATCATAACGTATATTGTATTCCCATTTAATGTTTCTTCAAATTTAATTTTTTTATTTTGTATTCCCACTTTAACGCTACCATATAGCTATTGATCAATCATTTTGACGCAAATCTAAGTAAATACTAATCGGTAATTTAGAATGCATTTGAGTAAAGTTAAGATGAGAGTTTTATTACATGAAATTGGTATAAGTTACCGTTTACCGCACTTTATCACGGCTCGATTTATCTTTCAACCTTTTTTCCTTTCAAAAACAACAAAAGCTTTTTTTAAGGAGAAGAAATTTAAAATATTTTCGAGCTAATTTAATTTCTATAATTAATTGAAATAATTTTTATATTTAATTTTCAATAAAGAAAAGCTTGATATCTCCTCGTACTTCTCTCACAATCATACTCATAATATACACACAAAGATACTTTATTACCATAAAAATA
>JABUQX010046997.1:32500-55000 GCA_015478945.1 Trachelipus rathkii
ATATTATTATATATATATATATATATATAATATATAATATATATTAAATATATAATTTATATATAAATTTATATAAATAACTATAATATATAATATAATATCTATATAAATAATATTAATAATATATTATATATATATATATATATATATATATATATATTTTTATATATGATAGTATATATATATATTATATATATATTATATAATATTATATATATGATATCTATATTATATATATTATATATAATATATATATATATATATATATATATTTAATATATTATTATATATAAAAAATATAATATACATATATAAGATATTTCTAGGTTTTTGGTTTGTATAGTTATTTGTAAATTACCTCATTTATATTAAATTACATACATTAGGGATAAATATATATATTATACTATATATATTATATAATTGAATAGGTAGTAGATGTGTTGTGGCTTGGTGCTATGTGTTGCGGTTGCGTGGTACGAGTGGAATCCATTGTGTAACATTATTCGTTGGACCGGAAAAAAAATGGAAGTAAAAACGAAAGTGGATATTAGGACGTAAAATCTTCCAATTGTGAAAGAATTATGTATAAACGTGTAAAGAACGGGTTACTTTATAAATTTTGATATTATAGATAGATATGAATAGAATATTGATTAGATAGATAGATTTAGATAAATATTTAGATGACTAGATAGATAAGATAGACTAGATAGGATAATCGGATCATTAGATAAGATGATAGAACACTAGAACAAGATATAATTTATATAATCATAAATTTCTAATAAAGTAAGTCGAGAGAGAGAAGAGGAGAGAGAGAGAAAGAGAGAGAAGAGAGAGAAGTATGAGAGAGAGAAGAGAGAGAAGAAAGATAGAGAGTAGAGAGAATTATTTGTTCTCCATCTGTTTAAGAGAAGAGAGAAAAACATGAACAGTATGCGATTAGCTCAGAATAAACAATTGGCAACCGAATTTGAATTACAAAAAATAATATTATATAAACTACGATCATTTTCAAATTTTAATATAATTTCGACTCAGTTTTTTCACAAAGTTGCTAATTGCAACCTGAGACTTGCTATGGCTTCGGCTTAGAAAAAATTCATAGACTGTAATTACTTTTCTAGTTATACAATAATAAATAACGTACTGAATATATTGATGATTATATATAATTTTAAGTACCTGAATTAGTATATAATTATACATATTATATATAAATATATCATTATATATAGTAATAATAAGGATAATTAGTGAAATATAAATTAAATTTGTAATATTAATAGTTATATAATATACATTATAATATATATATTAATATTATATACGAGATTATAAAGAATGCTTATAATTATCATATATGTATTTTGTAAGATATAGTAAGAAACAAATAATGCGGACATATATATATAGACTTATATACTATAATAGACACTATATAATATACCGTGTATCTTTGGACTAGTATGTTATATATACAATAAACTATAAAATATAATTATTCTCATTATTTTATATAACATATAAGGACAGACCTTACTATATATGTATATATATATATATAATATATAATATAGCAATATTTTAGAAATTCTACTATATATATTAGTTGTATATATATAAATATGTATTCTCACTTAAATAATAATCTATAATTGGTTGAAATGGGTACGATCTAAGTCAGAGAAAATATACCTTTTATTAAAATTTATATAGTTAAAAGTATATACTATCTACTACTTACTTAAATAATATTTACCTATATATTTATTATAATATTATATTATAATAATTATATATATTATATAATTATATATATATAAATATATATATAAGTTAAATACACTTACACAATTAGTTATATAAATCATACAATATATATTTAAATTTTTAGTCCAAATATTATTATAATTAAATTATTATGATATCTTTATTATTTGAATATAATATAAATATACGGATATATTTATTTATATATATACCTATATTTATTAGTACATATATATATATATTATAAAACTATTCATATATATATAATCACATTTTTTTCTATTTATTATATTTCTTTATAGACCTATAGCTATTAAAAGAATCGTTTGTTATTTTATTGAAATATTATTTTTATTATAATATAATAAATTTAGCAATGAAAATAGTGTCTTAAAATAATTTTACGTCAAAACAATTATTAAGGTAAACTTTATTTATCCATAATCTTCAGGACCACGACGAAGCTATAAATTTTGTTCTACATCTTCTAGAGAAGAGTCTTTCTGGCTTTCTGCCTTACTCAACAACCTATTCTTTGACACAAGAGATTTTTCTCTAGGATTTGCAAACGAACTAGCTTCATCATGTCTGAGGGAAGAGAATCGAACTAATAGTGTATGAAAATTGTTTTGCTTATGTAATTAATTTCCTGAATTTAAAATCTGCTAGCCACAACAGTCGCTTTTATGAAAAAAAATATATAAATTGATTAACCACTTCCTTTGGTTATTTGTGTAAAACACCGATTTCATCCTCGAATCTCAAACATATTTTTTTAGCACTAATAGATCATCTGATATGATACTATTAAAAGAAACTTAACTTTTAGATTAAATTATATTATCTTAATTCCTATTTTGATCTCCCAAAAGAAAAGCCTACGTATTTTACTATCATCTTTGACTATTACTTTTCCATTTCATTTGCACATTATTCTGTAGTGTCATAATATTAGGTGTCCAAAATCTGGGCTTATATATATGATAATAAAAGAGATAATGAAATATTTGCTTACAATAATTCTATTTTTTTAAATCATTTCCTAAAAATATATAATAAATTTAAATATAAATAAGAATATATTTAATTAAATTTTTATTTAAAAATAATTAATTGAATAATAAATTAATAATTTAAAACTTATGTAATATAAGTATATAGTAGTTATTGCATTTTTGTATTATATTATATAAATTATATAATAAAGTTATTATAATAATATAAATAATATAATAATACTTACTTACAAGTTTAAATTATATATAACATTAAAAAATATTATATATTAGGGTATAGGTGAATTATACGTAAATATAAATATAGATCTATACATATACACATAATATTGGTTTTTAATATTAGATATAATATATTTCTATTCTACGAGTACAGAAAGAACTATTAGGGAACGTTTGTTTTATATTATGTTATTTATAAATTTATATTATTATTATATATTATATCAACCTTATTAGTATTTATTAGATTATAATATTACTTATAACCATTATATATATATTATAATATATATATATAATATTATTATCATTTTAATTGAGGTCAACCTGTTGGAGCCTAGCACAATCATTTTTTAGCTTTGAGGGGAATGTTTCGGTTTTGGTCTTTCTTATGTACATTATATAGTCAATTCTTCTTTAAACTGTTATGCAACAGGATTGAGAAGCACTATACTTTTTTTTCTTAATTTCCATTTTCTTTATAAACAATATAATGTAACTTACTTATAATTATTATCTATAAATAAATATATAATAATTTATACGATATAAATATAAATTTAAAATGATATTGGATTATAAATATTATATATATAAGAATATATTATTTAATTATATTATCAATATAATCTATATTATTAATAATATTATATATATTAATATATTAATATATATATATATATAAATAATAATAATATATATATATATGATAAATTAGATATTAATATATATATATATATATAATATATATATAAATAATATATATTATATATTAATATATAATATATTTAATAATATATTTAATATATATATTTATATATATAATATTATATAGTTATATATATTATATAAATATAGTATATAGTAATTATATATATAATTAAATATAATATAATTATATATATATTATTAAATTATATATAATATATATAATATATATATATAATAGTATATTATATATTTATAGAATATTTATATATATAAAATTAATATATATATATTATTATATTAATATTATATATATATAATGATAATATTATATTATATATATTATATAATATATATATGAATATATATATAATTACTAATATATATACACATATATATGAATATATTAAAATTATATATATAAATATATATAGATATATATATAATAAAATAATAAATATATAAATATATTATATATATATATTTTTAATATATATATATATATATTAATCATAAATATATATATATATATATATATATTAATATATAGTATATAATATATGATATATAATAATAAGATAATAAATATTAGTATTAATTATACACTCATATCAAGATAAAAATAATAAAGATGTTAGATTAAAATAATTTACTTCCTTTTGAGTCATAGTTAAACGTTTAACTTTATGTATAACCACGAAGACTTTTCTCTACGTAACGAGCTTAAAAACTTAAAGCCTAACTTCATCGGAGGTATACAATATACTTTCTTTCCAAACGATAAAGTTAGGAAACCAATTCACCCTTTGGGGACTAAAGACTCTCATAAAACAGTTCTCACGTGATCTCTATTACAGCCCGACTTTTCTGGGGAGGTAAGAGAATTGACGCTTTTCAATATCATCCTGTTTAAAACTAGAGAGGCGACTAGCCTAAAGGACTTTAATGGAATAATATAGCATGAAAAGGATATCACACCACTCCTGTTTTCTGTGTGGGAGTGGAAACCGATCTCCTCGTATCTTCCTAGAGACAATGTTTAGCACCACTATCTAACTAACATACTGTAACTATAACAGGAACTAAACGTTAGAAAAAACTACTATGCTCCAAAGAAAGGCCACGATCACCTTTGAAAGTTTTCGCCCACTCAAACATTCGGTCAAAGTGGGCAAAACTGGGCTCAAAGTGAAAAAAACGATTCTTAATGATAAGAATGCTATTACAATATTCATTTAAAATTCTGCCTATTACTTTCTGCAAATTTGATAAAATATAAATAAATATTTTATACTATAAAATTTTATATAAAAATACTAATGAATAATAAGTTAATTAAATAAAATCTGAAATTAAGAAACTTGTTATATTTTTCATATAATACTGGTACATAAATATTGCATTAATAGTTAATATTTCATTTAAATATAAATAATATAAATTAAATAAATAACATATTGATGATATATATAGGCCCAAATATATAAAACAAATATAAAAATATTTTATATTAATAATATATAATATATATATATATATATATAAATATATAATATATATATAATATATATATATAACTATATATTGTATTTAACTTATATAATATATAACTTATTTATCTACGAATGTTCGTTTTGCTCTAGTACAAGGTCTATCTTCTTTAACTTTTGCAACGATTGAGAACTACTATATTTTTTTAATTCCATTTTAATTAATTATTAATGAATAATTAGTTATTAATTTTAAAATTATATATATATATATATATATATATATATAATATTATAATATATATTTATATATATAATATAATAATAATATAATATATATAATATATATATATAGATATATATAATAATATATTATATAAATAGATATATTATATAATATATATATCATATAACTTATATATATATAATATTATTATATAATTATATATTATAAATATATATAATATATATATATAAATATATATAAATATTTATATTGAAGGTCACCTTGGAGTTAGCATAATCCATTTAGCTACGAATGGTCGTTTTGCTCTAGTACAAGATCTATCTTCTATAACTTTTGCAACGATTGAGAGCTACTATATATTTTAATTCCATTTTCCAGGACACCAACTATCTCCCTCTATATATCGTCTTTTGCCCTTAACGAAAGATCACCCTGATCTGTTGCTTCTTACTGTCTGTATCCTCGGTTTTCAGAGAAGCCTGACATTGCGCATATCTGTAGCGACGTTGCTTTTGTCTCGGGTCTCTTACTTGGAGCCCTCACTTTTTTTTACATTAAGGCTTAGGCTCTCTGTTACTATACTCTGGTGCTTTATTGGTCACTGTATGAAAAATCTACCTCTATAATTTATTTATCTCTCTAACTCTACTTTCCTAAATTCTCCGACTACCTGAACCATATACAAAATATGTCACATTCTCTCTTCTTTCACTTTCACATAAATCATCATTCTTGGTTATTTCAACGCTTACCCCAATTTTTTATCCATATAAGCTTTGTACTCGTATCACCAATCTCCTTGGAAATAAATCCGCCATACAAGAAGCTTTCTTAACTTATAATCCTTCTCCTTATTCTGTCAAACAGTTTTCACCCTTGTGTTAATCAAATAACTTTCTTATTTAAATATCTTGTTCTTTTTCTTCGGGAGCGACATCCGCATTTGATGAGGAAACTTTTTTTGGCAATTTGGTGGTGTAAACTGGTCTTACATCTTTGATTAATTGAAAATTATTGCTTCAGTAGGAGCGGTAATTTGGAATGCGCTGACCCCTATACCGAAATAATTCTCTTTATCATGGAAGGAAATATTTCATTTTCTTTTCCAGAAGTTTAACTTTGCCTGATCTCATATAATCGCCCAGGAATTCTTCCTTCAGAATCTCATGATATTTATATTTCACTACGCAATAGTGAATTATCTATTCTCCGTTAACTACAATTAAAATGTTAATCCAACTTGGCTTCTTCCTCATTCCCACCACTTGTTTCTTCCACTTACTTCACAATTTCTTTCACTTCTACTTACCTATTCCTCCATCTCCACCTCCCTCTAAATCATTTATGTCTAGCATTGTAATTCCTTCTAAAGATGTGATTTTAACTCTCTCAAAGGTTTACATAAAGGTTTATTTTCCTGGCACTATTATTTATAAGGTTTTCAAAACTTGTATTCAGAGCTTGAGCCCTACCATGATAAATTGATTTGCCTCTGTCTATCAACCTAAACATGCATTTTTTTAAATTATGTGATGAACCCTCTTATCCAAACAGTGTTGAAAATTAGACATTTCAACTTACTTCCTGAAGTAATAATTTAAAATCTTAGGAACGGGCGAAAGACAGAGTGAAAACCTGTCTTGGGGAAGCAAGGTACAGATGATATATATATATATATATATATATATATATATTATATATATATATAATATATATATATATATAATTATATATATAAATATATATTAATATAATATAATTTATATATAGGTCATTTTTAAAATGTACAAAACAGGCATTAAGATGAATAATATATATTTTATAACCAAAAAATAAATAAAGAACTAAATAAAACTGTAAACATAATGAATGAAACACATGTTAAATTAAATAAAGCCCACGAAAATATACTTATGATTGAGATACAGTAGATTCTATTCATAGAGGAAGGGCGTATGCAACCTAAAAGTCGCCGAAAAATTTGTTAAAAGTGGAATAACAAAAATCTAAAATTACTGGTTGAATATATAATATATAGTATATATCATATAATTATAATATATATATATAAATAATAATAATATATAATATATATTAATATAATAAATATATATATATTATTTAATAATAAAGGAAATAAGGATTTCTACGTAGTAACACACAAACACACACAATCTCCGAAGACAAAAACACAATACTAAAAGCAATAATGATGAAGTAAGGATAGAAACAATATCCTTATTTACATACTAGGGTTTTTAAATTAAAAAATGTAGAGACCTAAGAATCTTCGTCGATTGAACATCTGAAGGGATATTGAGCTAAAGTTTTGTGTGCAATAGGTGATTATTTAAAGGTAAATGCGTATGAAGAGTTTTCTAGGGTTCTCATAGGCAAACCATTTCTATATAAGAAACTCCCCAGTGTTTCAAGATCTTAAAGTAAATTGAGCCGTTTTGCCCACTACGGGGACCATTGCAGTCCGAAAAATATCTTGTACAAGTATACTAAAGAGACCTCATATTATGGAAGCAGAATCATTTGGGAAAAAATTTGTAATACTAGTTTCTTAATAGGAAGAAAATAAAGCGACAAAAGAAAAACAATTAAAGAGTGTGATTGAGGGTAGAAATTTGCGCGCAGACCGAGAACGAATTTTAGGGATATATAATTTGTAAGGGAACTGTGGACTTTAAATAGAGAAATAGTAAATAAAAAAATGTTTTCACGCTAATTTGGAATAGTAGTGAAAAAAGATTTGGCAAAAAGGCAAATAGTAACAGTATGGGTATTCAATCTGGAAAACACCATAAAATAAATAAAGCATCAAAAATTCACAAAAGACATTGTATTTGAGGAACTAAAACTAAAAAATTAAGACCTAGTGCATAGTAGACGAAGGTTTTCTCTATAAAGAGATGGAGAAGGAACCATTATTGAATACCTCGACAGATCCCTGGATCTACCAAGGATGGTAAACAGAAGTATTAGAACATATAATTGCAGCAATATATAATTAATATACATACTAGCTTATTAATGCAAGAATGAATATACTTATTCCTAAAATTTAAGAAAATTAGTAAAAGAATGATTTGCGAGGGGAGGGTGAGGGTCGCACAACCGAAATAATTCACAGGTGTTATATCATCACACTGAAGTCTTCATATAGTGTGAAATTTGAATACAAAATTACGACCCACCCCAATATATATAATAAATTATATATATATATATAACTAATATATATATATATTATTGCTATTACACATAATATAATATAAATAAATTATATAAATATATATAATATAATAAATAAAATATATATATAATAATAAATAAATATTTATATAATAAATATATATATATATATATATATATAAATATTAAATATATATAATATTTATATGTAAATATAGTATGGTTAATATATATATACTATATATACTATATATAATATATATAAATAATAATTGATATATATAATATATATATAATATATAATAAGATATTATATATATTATATATAATAAATATATATATATTAATATATAATATATAATATATTATAAATAATATATATATTATAAATAAATATAAATATAATATATAATAAATATATTTCCTTCTCTCCCCTACTTTTTATTGACAGTAGTAATGCTTTTAATTGTTAATGCTTTTAAATAAAATTTGCTGGTTTATATTATATTATTATATTATAATTAATTATTTATTATTATATATTATATATTATTATTATATATATATTATATATAATATAATTATATTATTATATATTAAAATTATATATTTTATATCTTATAATATCTATTAATAATTATATTATTGATTATAATTTTATTATTATTATATATTAAAGTTATATTATATTATTAATTATAAATTATATTATAAGATTATATTATTAATATTATCTATTATATTATTATTATTATGATACTTAAATATTATAATAATTATTATCATATTTATATAAATTTATATTATATATAATATTATAATTATATATTAATTAATTATTAATATTTGGTATATATCAATATTATTTATAATATATATTCCATATCATAAGTTTAAAGGTACCGGCATGGCATAATGTCACACTTATGGGGTATAGTTTAGAATTAAAATTTGCCCTTTTATTTGGGACCCATTTTTTCACCATAATTTTTAATAAATTATTGATAATTGGTAAATGTTTTATACTTCTTGATATGAAATATGAAATTAAGTTTTTATTTTTTAATTTTGGGAGTGTAAAATTCAAGGTAACCTAAATCAATCTTGCTGTACATATTAAAGTAACGAAAGTGTGAATGAGACCAAGTCTAATTAATAAATGCTTTTAAGTGAGCACTAAAAGAATGCTATAATAATTATAGATATTATATATATATAATATATAATAATAATAATTATATATATATAATATATATAATAATATATATATAATATGGATATATTAAATTAAAATATATATATAATAATAAATATATTACTAATATATAATAAATATATATATAAGTATATATATAATATAATTTTATATTATATGTATTTTGATGAAAATACTAAATGGGCTAAAACGTATATAGCAATGTATTTAAATATAATATTATAATATTATAAATAGAATAAAAGTTATATATATAAAATATAAATATATACATATATTAATAGATTACAAATATATTAATATAATATATAAATAATATTAATAATTATTATATATATATATTTCTATTTATATATATATATTGTTATATATATAATATATAATATATACAAAATTATATATATATATATATAATATTATAATATATATAGTATAATATATAATATATATATTAGTTATATATAAATAATATGTATATATTTATCTAGGTGGTAAAGTAGAGCCCAGACTATATATATAATAAGTATATATATATAGTAATATATAATATATATAAATATTATATAATATATATATATAAAATACTTTAATATTTATAATATATATATAATAATAAATATATAATATTAAATAATATATAAATGTATATTATATATAATATTATAATAATATAATAATATTATATATAATAAAATATATAATAATAATATATATAATTAATATATAATAATATATATATAGATAGGTAGATATATATATAATATATAATTATATATATATCTACATATATATATATATATATATATATGTTATATATATATAAATATATAATAATAATAATATTATATAAAAATAGTATATATAAATATATATATATATATATTAATATATATAATAAAAATATATATATATATATATTAATATATAATATATATATATTTTTATATTAATTATATATATATATATATATAAATTATAAATTATATAAATATATATATATATATATAAAATATATATATATAATAATTTATATATACAATAATTTTTATAATATTAAATAAATATATATATATATATATATATATATAATTATATCAATATATAATATAATACATATATATAATATATATAGATAAATATAGTATATAATACATGAATAATATTAATTTATATAATGTAAATGTAATGATAAATATTATAAAAAAATATATATAAAAATAATATATATATTGATATATATATTATATATATATATTAAAAATATATATATATATAAATAATATCATAAATATATAATAAAATATAATATATTTATATTATATATATAATATATATAATATATATTATATAATATATAATATAAAAAAATAATATATATAATATATATATAGTATATATATATACATATTATAAATATATATATAATAATATATATAAAAATAATATAATATTATAATAATAATAATATAATAATATAAATTATATATTATATAATTACGTATATTATATTAACATTCGGTTTTAAATATAAGAACCCTCTCATCAACTGTTTGAAAACGAAGATTTAAATACAGTGAATTGTGATTTGCGTTTCAAGAACGATCAAAACAGGTGAAACTCATGGGAAGCAAGTACAAAGATTTATACTAATAATATAATAATATATATTAAATATAAATAATATAAATAAAATATAAATATATATAATATATTAATAATATTATTAATATATATATATATTATATAAATATATATAATTATATTATATATATATAATAATAATATAGATATTATAAATATAATATAAATAAATAATAAATATAATATAATTATATAGATAATATAAATAATTAATATATAATTTATAAGTATAAATATATATATTTAAAATATAATGCATAGATTTTTCTAGGAACAGGCATTTATAGATATATAAAATGTTTATAACTGAAAATAATAAAATTAAAAAACTAATATAAAAAACTAAACACTAACATGAACACATATTAAATTAAAAAGCCACGAAATATATGCTAATGATGAATACTAGATTCTATCATAGAGAAGCTAAAGCAACCTAAAAGTACGGAAACATTTTAAAGTGGTTTATGATAAAACAAAAAAAAAAATTGGTTTGTTGGAAAAATATATATATAATATAATATATATATATATATTATATAAATATATAAAGATATATTTTAATATAAATAATTATAATAAACATTATATATATATAATATATAATAATATAAAATAGTAAAGAGTAAGCATTTCTACGGCATGACACACAACACACACCACAATGAAAATGTCCACAAACACACAAGTTAATCAAAAATGTAAAAACCCAGAATCTTGAACATTGCAGGTATAGAGCAAAGTTTATTGTAAAGGTGATATGTTGAAAGCAATGGGCTATGGAGATTTGTTGTATAGGTAAACCATTCTATACAGAAAACTCCACGTGTTTCGAGATCCTCAATAAAGTTGAGGCCTGTTGGCCACTACGACTGTTGCACATCAGCAACTTTCAATAACTATGAGACCTTCATATTTATGGGAAAAACCATTAGCAAAAAATTGAATACCCTAGTTTTATATATAAAAAGGAATAAAGGCAGCAAAAGAAAGCATTGATGAGTGATGGGAATTTCGACAAGTATGCGCCCACGGACCGGAAGACGGAATTTTTAATGATAAGTTTTAGGACGTTCAGCACTTTACAACACACGGAAAATATTTAGAAAACGGTTCACTAAATTGTATATGCGTAAAAAGAGATGCAAAAACCAAAGAACAGTATTGCATTTCAAGTGGAAAAAATCACTCATGAAGGTAAGTAAAAGGCTCGAAAAATTTGTACTCCCGTAAGAAGACAGTTATTGAGATAAACAAAAATAATTAAGACCTAGGTAACTCAACAAGGTTCTCTAAAAAGGACGAAGAACATATGAAATATTAGATCAGGTAAATTATTTGCATAGTTCAACATAATGAGATCAGTTGTGTTTCTATTCAGAGGAAGAAACATGATAATATAATATATATATATAATAATATAATATTATATAAAATATAATATTATATATATATATATAATATATATATAATATATAATATATATATATATATAATTAATAATATGATATATAAACATATAAATATATTATTATATACATACAGCTTTAATAAAGATAATACAAGAAATTTACTTTCCTAAAAATTAAGAAAATATAAAAGAAGTGACCCTGGTGCAGGTGGGGTGGTGGTGTACCACAACCAAATAAATAAAAAAAATTACTTTTTAATTGATAAATTAAAATATAAAAATATAAATTTCTTTTGATAAATGGAATTTTATAATTGTACTGAATCATTCTTCTCGTTTTTACTCTAATAACAATCAACAAGCAAAACGATTGGACAATTACCTTCCATTTAAAGCTCAACGAAGCATATCTACTCCCATCGTATCGAATCAACGTCCATGTTTACTCTTAATTCTAGGAAAAACATCTTTCAGCTCAACAGATCCATTGACTAATATTAAAATATTTAGCAATACTCTAATTTTCCAAAAATCGATCATCATTTCCATAATTACTAATAAAATCAAAAAGGTCATCCGGGATAAAACTCTTTAAATATAACTTCAAGTCAGATTTGAACTCAAAGAAAAATGATAAACATATAACATTTTAAAATTCACTTGGAAATGAGTCATAAAATTAAAAGTACGCTCGAAAAGTAGCTTATACTTATGACAGTAAACGAAACTCTTCTAAATGAAAATTTATAATGTCCACACTATACAGCACTTTTTGGGATCGTAGTATTGGCCAATGATCTCTCTCTTCTTTTCACAAACATGATATCTTCCCTCTAAATTTTCATTATGGTGTCATACTGTTCAATCTTCCCAATCTTTAATTCATTCACCACACTGTTTTAGAATCACTCTGTAGTCGACTAAATTTATTATAGATATAAATCTACGTGGGCATTAGATGCAAGAAACTGTGAACAAAATTACAAAGAGGACACCTTGCTAACCTACGCTTGACTCCGCGTGCTCGTTGGTTTCTTTCATTCAATTTCAAAGCACTCAAAATGCCTCTATGTCAATAAATCAATGGAACTAGTCGGATGTAAAATCCCATCTTATAACATTTTTGCATCCGTTCTCAATGAATTTTCATCAAATACAGACTCTCTGGAGAGCGAAAAAAAGACGGAGTAATCGACATCAAGAACCTCCAACTCGGGGAATGGGGAGAAACTGACTGATTTATCAAATTATTTGAATGCCATAATGCACATATAATGTCGTTTGGGATAAACGGTCTTAAAATACTTCACACTAACGTGTCCATCACAACTTGGCTGGCACCATCATAACATTGAGCAATCATTTTTCTGGACAGTTCGTAAGATGGATTTAAATTCAGAAAAACGCTAGCTAGTTTGGCGCTGTGAAAATGTTGAAAATTCCCAATAATCTTTCTTATACTTCGTTATTTCATAGGCAAAAAGAGAGAACGAAATTCGTTGATAATACAAGGTTTATCTGCGTAAGCCATAAAGAACTACTGTAAATACTTTAATATGGCTTCCTACATTTTTCAGAACAGAAATAAATCATGAAATAGGTAGAAGTTCTATGAAACTTAGAATTTCAAGAATCTCTTAAAGGTTGATCTAATCACCCACTGGTGGTATCTATAAATGATTTTAAAACACAGAATATAAGAATCAACTTCGTCATCACCCTTAAGGATTTCAAATTGTAAAAATTTGAGTTTATAATCTTAGTAAATATTCTATTAGTAACTTCTCAATTTGGCATCAATCGCTTTGTAGGGGAAACATATTCTTTTATATTAACTGGTTCTAATAAGCAATTAGACATTGTTATAATTACAGATCTCATTTACCTATTTTGGACCGTACTGGCTAAATTTATCACTCCCAATCAAGCAAAATTCATCTTCCTCAATACAACACAGGAAAACAAAGCGGCATTGCTCTGGAAAACGCAAAAAACCTTCAGAATCTCCACTTAAATTTCGGGAAGAAGGGTTCCCTGTCTTGGTATATTACATATCAAAACTCACTATAGAATTTTACCAATCTTTTAAATTTAGCTCATAATAAGACATGGAAACAACTATTAATACATTTCATTTGGAATTATATCCGCACTCAAAAAAATATATAAAACATGAAAAGTAGTGAACGAGACTATCACTGAAACATCACAAACTGGTATCTTGTCTTTTGCGATTTGATGTGACGCCAGTATGAAATCAAAGCAAAAATTATAAGGCAACAATATAAATCAATCAATATTTGGATAAATACCTCAATGTTACGGATCTTCATAAATTGAGCTGGCAAGCACTTTATATGAATAACTTATGGCTTAACAGTTGCATTGTCAACAGTGCTTAAGAGCACACTCAGATTGGTTTGTATTAGGTGTGAGGTGTTCATTGAGTGTCCGTCTGTAAATTATTTGTCGATTTATTTATTTCTCAGTGACTTAACAATTTCTTATAGTAACTCTTCGGAGTGCCCTATCAGTGATCCTTCGGATTGCCCTTATAGGAACCTTCGGATGGCTAAGTAACCTCGATCCCTTATCAATAACATCTCGAGTGCCTACAGAAACTCTTCGGGAATTTCCCTTAAATAACCTTCGGATTCATTTATCAATGGCTCTCAACACAATCGGCTTAAGCTGGCTCTGAGACGAACAGGGTCACAAACTTCGCAACTTCATGAGAGATAAATATCTTTAAACACCCAAATCGCCTCAAGGAATCCATCTTTACATCATGGTGGAGATTTATCCCAGTATCTTGTTGCAGTAAATTGCCATTCCAAGTCACCTTATATCTTCTCTTTCTTAAAACAGCACCCAACGGCGAAAGGATGTCCTGCTAAACATCATCAAGATTGCAGAAAAAAACCACATACCTGTCATAGATGATACAATTAACATCTGCTTTAATAAATTATACAATTTTAAAGTAATTTGCATTGTTTGTTTCAACAATTTTAATGTCGGTTTCGGCAAAGGGCACAAGTCAATTAGGATGTTCAAACTGCAAATGCAATTTTCAATTAATTTTTTTACTTTTTTAATAATATATATATCTATATAATAATATTAAAATAAACTATGTATAAATTTATATTATATATATATATTATATTTAACTAATAAATATATATCATATATTATATATTATATATATATATTTATATGTCATACTATTATGCTTTCTTATAATATATAAACTATATATTGAATAAATGTCACAGTGCGCATGTGTAGTAGTCACATGGTGGAAATTATATTTTTATCACAAATACGAAACACTATAGAAGAATCGGCAATCAAGTACAATATATACAGAATAGCGCAACAATCACAAGGAACAATTTAAACTATATATTTACTTCTATATCTAATGAATCCATGTTATTTCAAATATATAATAATATAAATAATTAATTATTATAATTATATATATACTATAACATATATACTAAAATATACATATATAAACTAAATGTATATATATATAATAATATAACTTAATATATAAAAAAATTTTAAATAAATAAATATATATATATAATAATAAATATTTAATATATAAATTGTTATATTGTTAATATATTATATATATCTATATTAAATATTCTTAATCATCATATAATAATATATATATTAACAGGGATACTCGTATGTAAATAAGAGTATAAAAATATATAATATTATAATATATATATATAGTATATATATATATATATATTATACACAAACAAAAAAAATGTTAATTTAGTTACAAAGTATATAGTATTAAAATAGATATGTATTAATATAGTCCAAAATATATAATATAATATATAATAATTAATATAAGTTATAATAATATATATATAATATATTATAATAAAATAATACGTATATAATAAGATATAAAATATATATATATAATATAATATAATATAATATATATATATGAACCGATAACCGATAATTAATATATAATAATAATATATATATATAATATAATACAATAGATATATATATATATAATATAATATTATAATAAAACCGTAATACGTATTATAAAATATAATATAATATAATAATATATAGATATATATATATTATATACTATTATATATATATATACAAACAAAGATATACTATAATATATATAATATATATATATATACATATATACTGCAGACTAAGATTATACTTGTTGCCATTTAATAATATAAATAAATACAGCCTTAAATAAATGCTTTTAAATAATAATAATTGATGCCTTGTGATAATAAATATGAACACAGCCTTGTATAAATGCCTTTAAATTCATATTTTATAATGAATGTTTATAAGTACCTAGTTTAATATGATTGATTATACGAACCTGGCCTAAAATGAAAGCCCTGGAATGAACGTTTATAATATAATAGCCTGACTAAAATTAATACTTATAATCAAACAGTTTAAAATGAATGGTCATAAGTATATAACCTGAAATAAAAGCATATAAATAAATAAAAGTCCTGTAAAAAATCCTTATTAGAACCCATATTAATATGAATGATTATAACTATTCATTCTAAAATAACTGCTTAGCAGCAAAAAATATAAAATGAGTGTTTTTAAGTGAGAAGCCTAAATGAATGCTTGAAAATTTATAAATGCCCAGTTTGTAATGAATGTTAATAAATACGAAGTTTAAAATGACTGCCCTTCAAGTAAAATAAACGTTTAATAGAATTTTTTGGCAAATATAATGAATCCTGAATTTAATTGAAATTTTATTTTTGGGAAGAAGTAAAAAGTAATATTTTGCAATTTCACAAACTGAACAGCAACTCATTAAATCAAATTTCTATACATAAAAACTTTTTTAACAAACCAATTATGCTTTGCTATTGAGGCAATAAAATTCGATAATAAATTACATCCCCTTTTTCTTAATACAAATTTTCTCTGGGTTGATTAAGAGAGCATAAACAAACATTAAACAAAGTTATGCCTTTTAATAAATCAAATCGAAAGAGGTTCAATACGCTTGAATGAAAAGTAGGATTTCATTTCAATATAAAGTTAAACAATAATTCTGTTTAAATTACCCTTGAAACAAACCGGCTGAGATTAGTCTAAGATTATTAATATCATCGAAAAAAACTGTAATTTATTACTGAAATCCATTTGCAATTCTAAATATATTTCGGGAAATTATTTTCTCTTTCTCTCTCTCTCTTTTATATATATATATATATATATATATATATATTATATATTATATATTATATATATTATATATAGTATATATTATATAATATATATTATATATATATATAAATATATATATATATGATCAAGAATGGAGGCAAGATGGTGATTGACTAGATTTGGATGTTGTGTAACAAAGCGTTTATGGAGGGTTCAATTCCGAGAGATTGGAAGAGAGCAATAAATAATAGTATATTACCTTTATATAAGGTTTAGAAGGATAAGGGGATCTGTAGGCACTATAGAGGAATTAGTTTATTGAGTGTTGTAGAGAAGATATATCCTGGTATTTTGGTTGAAAGAATACTTCGAGTGACTGGACTGATTGGTGAAGAACAAGGTGCATTTAGAAGTGGTAGAGGATGTGTAGATCAAATTACTACACTGAAGCAGGGATGGCAATTTTGGTGATTTTTTTGATTTTTTTTTTTTAAAATCATTGTGATTTTTTTGATTTTTTTGATTTTTTTCTATTTTTTCAGATTCGTAAAGTCACGCGATATATAATTTGTAACTTGCAAATTATATTTCACGTGACATTACGAATCCAAAAAATCAAAAGTATCAAAAAAATCAAAAAAATCACAAATTGATTTTTTTAAAAAAAAATTAAAAAAATCACCAAAATTGCCATCCCTGCACTGAAGTAAATGATTTAGAAAATGAGAGAGAAGAAGAATAAAGAGTATTTAGGTTTCATGTATTTGCAACAGACGTGTGACAGGATTAATAGGGAAGCTCTGTGGCAAGTGTTAGCGATATATGATGTTGCTGGTAGCCTTCAGAATGGGAGAAAAAGTTTGTATGACAATAGTGAAGCGTGTGTAAGAATAAATGGAGTCGAAATTGATTATTTAAATTGTATATGGTTATTTAAATTGTATAGGGATGGAGTTATGAAAGAATTAGAGGTGGGGGCAGCAGGGAAATGTGTTAGAATGGTGGAAAATGGAAGAGAGTGGAGGGTGCCCTGCTTATTGTATGCTGATTATTTGGTTTTGTGTCTTGAATCTGAAGAGAGTTTGAGAGGATTGGTAGAGGGGTTTGGTTGAGTATGTAATAGGAGGGACTTGAAAGTAAATGTAGATAAGAGTACGTTTATGGTACTGAGTGAGGAGAGTTAGCTGTGCGAAGTCATGATAGATGGTCAACAATTGGGACAAATATCTGAGTTTTAATATTTAGGATATATATTGGATGAAAAGGGAACGGATGATGCAGAAAGTAGCAGTAAAGTTGTGAATGGCAGGAAGATGGATGGTGAAATTAAATCCTTTGTGGATGTAAAGGGACTAAGGTTTCAGTGCGCTAGGATTTTGCATAATGGTATGTTGTTACCTGTGTTAATGTATAGTAGTGAAATTATAGTCTGAAATGAGAGGTATAGATCTAAGGTACAAAGTGTTCAGATGAACAATCTTAGGGACGTGTTAAGTGTGAGAAGAATTGATAAAATGAAGAATTAGCGCACTAGGAAGTTGTGTGCTGAAAAGAATGGGCGTAAATGAGAAAATAAATGAAAGTACATTGAGATAGTATGGCATGGTATGGAAAGAATGTATGACGGTCGGTTGCTTAAGCGGATGTATAGTGGTGAGTGTGCTGTGAATCAACCAGCTGTGAGACCGATGGAAAAGAGGATTGAGTCAGTATTCGAATGCCTTAAGGAGAGGAATGTGAGTTGAGCAAAGGCGAGAAGAAAGGTGCATAACAGGAGTAAACGGCAGGGTTTTGTGAGGGGGGGTATGGTTGTGGACTTTGCTCAGTGAATGAACCCCACATTTACGAGATACCGCAGTGAGGGTCCGTCTTGGTCTCGTGAAGCCTCAGGGTGAACTTTTCTGATTGCGACGATTTCACACTGAGGGTATAAAGGGGACGATGAAAGGAGGAACATTCTTTTCGACTTGCGTCATGTTCTTTTACTACTTTTATGTTCCGATGAATGCTACGCACCTCACCCAAAATCTTGAGATAGGAGGAAGATTAAATATATATATATATATATATATATATATATATTATCATATATATATATATTATATATATAATATATATATATATATTATATAATAAATATATATATATAAACATTTATATATATTATATAATATATAGTAAATATTATATATATATATATATATATAATATATAATATATATATATATATATATATATATATATATATATATATTATATATATATATATAATCATATGATATATATATATATATATATATATACTATATATATATAATATACTATATATAATATTATATATCATATATATATAATAATATATATATTAGTTATAGTATATATATATATATATATATATAATAATATATATATACTATATAATATTATATATAAATATATATATATATATAATATATATATAGATACTATATATATATATATAATAATAATATCATATAATAGTTATATATATATATTACCTATATATATATATATATATATCTATATATATATATATATTATATATTATATATATATGCAGTGCGCTCGTGAACCAAAAACATGGGGAGGCACTTCAATATATATATAGTTATACTATATATATATATATCTTATATAATATATATATATTATATACTATATTATAATAATACTATATATATATATATTAATATATAATATATATATATAATATATAATATATATAGATATATATATAATATATATATATTGTAATGAATTACTGTTTCCTTTATAAATCTTGTTAGATTCTGTTAATAAGACTCAAAATAACGATCAATGCCAAGTCTTAACCAACTCATCAATGAAAACAACAAAAACGGAGAAAAACAAGGCAAAAGATATTTCTAATATATAATTTCACAAAATATTATTTTCTCAACAACACATTTACTTATAGTATGTAAACCTTGAAATTTACCCTAATATATTTTTATTAAAATATCGTACCCTAATCTAATCTAGCCCTACAATTATTAATAAGAGGTAAAGTGTTACAATTATTATTCCTTATAAAATGCACAAATCCTTATCACTTGGTAATTCTCACTTCCACTTAATTCACTGGTAATGTTCGTGAGACCTAAGGATAAATAGTTTAGCAACGAGGAAATTAAACGTCAAAATAAAGCACAAAACCTGTTAATCTTCGGACACTGATAAGTAAATATTCAATAATTCACAATAAGAAAGTCATAAATTTGAGGACAAAATCGAGTAAATACCGAACAACTTGTAATAAAGAATATGGACGGTTACTTACTAACCATATCTAAAATGCCATACTTAATACCATTATAAATCCCGAATAAGTGTGATATTTCATAATTCCAACTTTAGGCGAGGTTAAACCTAATTCCAACTTGGTTCTAGGCAGGCAAGAGAACACTGATTTATTAACTGCTGTTTCCAATTCCGTTTGAATTCATCATCCGACGCACTAATTATCATCTTTTTCGTAAGCCAACCTGGGAATTATCTCCTGAGTAGATTACTGTTTAAAGTTGCCTAGTCTCTAGGCCCAATCCCTATTAAAAATAAATACTTGTCAATAACAATTCCTTTAAAATTAAACTAATAACAATAAAGCTTATTAATTTATTTCCTTGCCGATTTCGTACGGATCTTTTCTGTCTTCCTTGGAATTTTCCATTTCACTCTCTGTTATCTTCATCGTTAGTTTTTCATAATTCACGCATATCACCAAAAAGCCACGTATGCTTCTTAATGTTTTGACAACACAGTTTAATCATGAGGAGGATGGCATCTACCTTGCAGTTTAGCAGTTAAAAACCTAGACTGATTGACAGGTATCCCAAAATTACAGCGCTCTATCAACACTTAAAATCTTTACGTGCTCGAACTTAGCGTTGCCCCCGCATGAGTTCCCAATCTGGGCTTTTTTCCTTCGCTGTCTTACCCTTGCAATCCGGTTCAAATAGTAAATTTTCAGTATAACTCTCTCTCTTAGCTCTCTCCTCTCTCTCTCTCTCTCTCTCTCTCATCTCTCTCTCTCTCTCTCTCTCTCTCTCTCGTCTCTCTCTCACAAATCTAATATACTATATATATATATATAATTATATATATATATCTTAGATATAATTATATATATATTATATATATATATATATATATACTATATATATATAATATATATATTAAATAAGTTTTTTTATTTTAATTTTCTTAAAAATAGTTTTCTTTATTTGCTTCATATATTTTTTACAAGATTGGAAAGATGTAACTCTATGAGTAGAGTTGCTCACTTGCAAGTTTATCTTCTATGACGT
>JABUQX010046998.1:0-30890 GCA_015478945.1 Trachelipus rathkii
AGAGAGAGATTAACTCATGCTAACACATGAGCGATGACGTATTTAGAGTTCACCTCATTTATAAAATGATTTACGTACAGTTAAGTTATCTATAGATATTAACTAGGATTAATATTAAAAAATAACTGTAATTTATTTAGAATGAGAGATTATAGTGAATATAGCATAATTAAAATTTTAATATACATAAATATATTATATTATCTAGATGACGTATTTCAAGGTAAATAATATAATTATTTTTGCCTCATATGATAAATTAGTGAGTACAACTATAAGCATTACTGATCTTTACTCAGCAGTATTGATATATATACTTATTACCAGACCATGGAGTCTTCGCTGTACATCGCTGAAAAACTGGGGAGGCAACTTAATATTGGAGATATCATTTGGTCATCTATATGTGATTCTTAATAATTAAAGTTTTTATAACTCTACTCATTAGTATCATTTTTTATGTATATTATAATATATAAGGTGATAGAAAATTTAGCTATATGATAATTATATATCATATACCTACAATGTAGTATAATGATTATTGTAAAATAATTGACGCTGAACTTCTTTATAAGATCTCTTATGTTAAGGATTCTGCTTAATACCAGTGGATGAACTCAAATCCATGATAAAGCATTAGCTAACCAACTGCTTACCAATTTAATAAAACAAAACACTAGGCTGATGCAGAAATGGGACACAATGGATATGTTTCCTACAACACTTCCTTATCACAAATATTTATCTGGTTTCTCTTAACGTGCACATCTTACTTTATATTTAAACCTTTTATATTTGTGTTGCCTTTAAATATATCGATATTAAAATATCGTACCTACCCTAATCTAATTTAGCCTAATTATAAAACAATCTAGATATCTTAGGTACAATTATTATTCACTTATTAATAGGATCGTCTCACGAATCCTTATCACTTGTTAGGCCGTGTCACTTCCACGGTTCAATTTCACCTGGCGAAGTGTCGTGAGACGTAAATGGATCTAAATTGTTTTACGTCTAACGAGTGAAATTCAAACGACAAAATAATTAGCAATAAACTGTTAAATTACTTTCGGCACACTGATAAGTAAATTTTTCAGAGGGTAATATTTCACAAGTAAATGAAAGTTATCATGAGAATTGAGGACAAACATCGAGTTAAATATTTACCTTCACGGGAAAACAACTTGTAATTAAGGAGCCAATATGGGGAACTGGTTACTTTCACAAACAGCTTTCTAGCAAACAATGCCAATCATAAGAATTAGCATTAATATTAATCCCTTGTAAATATTGCTGTGATACTTAATAATTCCAACTTTAGGCGAGGTTATAAATTTTTAACTTTAATCTCCATACTTGGTTTTCTAGGCAATGTTGACAGAAAGAAAACCACTTAGAGTTAGATTATATAAAACTGCTGTCTGTCCAATTTCCGTTTCGGAACTCCATATCCGGACGGACACTTTAAATTATCCATCTTTTTCTCTGGTACGGCAACCTGAAAAAGTGATATCTCCTAGTACGATTACTCAGTTTAAGTTGCCATTAGTGCTCTAGCGTTCCCAATCTAATTATAAACATAAATACTTGTCTCTATATTTAACATTTTTTCAAAATTATATAATTAAAATAAAGGGTCTCATTATTATATGTAATGGGTTTCGTAAGAAACGTTAAACTGGCGATCTTTCTTTCTCTTTTCCTTGGATTTAAACATTTTACAAAGTTCTGTGGTGTGGTGAGAGGTGAGTGCGTGAGTCTTTCATAATATCACAGCATATCACGATATAGGACGCATCGTATGCAATCTATTAACTGGTTATGCCTAGTACAACCGGGCACAGTTTCATTCATCATGGAGGGAGGTCATTGCGCTATTACTACTTGCAGTTTTGAGTTAAACCTTCAGACTGATTGATTCAGCGTGTGATCCATTTAAATTATCATGCCTCTAATTCACTAACTTAAAATCTTTAATCAAGTGCTCGAACATTAGTCGTATGCCTTTTCTATATCTTTTCCCTTTTATTTTTATGCATGATGTCTCAATGCTGGGTACTATTTCTTCTGGCGTTGCTTCTTACACCTTTTGGCACTTTGCTGAAAATGTACCCTCTCTTTCCTCTCTCTACTTCATCTCTCTCCTCTCTCTCTTCTCTTATTCTCTCTCTTTCTCTTTCTCTTTCTTTCTCTCTACTCTCTCTCTGCTCTCACGGTGCTCTCTCTCTTCTCAGCCTGTCACTCTCTGTCTCTTCTCTCTACTCTCTCTCCTCTCTCTCTCTCTAATCTCTCTATCATTCAATCTCTCTCTCTTTCTCTTTCTACTCTTCTCTCTCTCTTCTATTCTATCTTTTTTCCTTCATTCTCTAATCTCTCATGCTCCTCTCTCTCCTCTCTCTATATACTCATCTTTCTTCTCTATCTTCTCTACTCTTCATTACTATTATATCTATCCTTCATCTCTCTCATCTACTCTCGTTAATCTTCTATATCTCTCTTCTCTATAGTCTTACTATAAACGTTCTCATCTCTCTTTCTCATCTCTCTCCTCTCTATCTCTATCTCTCTTTCTCTATCTCTTCTTACTATTCTACTATGTGTGTGAGGGTGCTTGTGTGTGTGTTGTGTGCTTGTAAATATCGGTGGTGGGGTGGGGGTTTATTATACCTCACCGTTTCAGGAGGGCTTGTGCGGCTCGTCTCTCTCTCTCTCTCTTCTCTCCTCTCTATCTCTCTCTCTCTGTCTCTCTTCTCTCTCTCTCTCTCTCATTCTTCTCCTCTTCCTCCTCTTCTTTCTACCGATCTCATCCTCTCTCTCAATACCTATTTCTGAATTATACACCTATAACTAATGTGAGTCGTATAGAGGATCCCTAGGGTATTCGTATGGCTCGTTATGTTCGGTCTTGTATTAACCTAGCTAATAATATGGACAAATGAATAATCGATGGACACTCAAATAACAATATGTAAATGTCGGTTTTTTGAATTAACATTTGCAATCGGCCTCAGTATGTCACAGCTCCAGACGATGGTATTGTTTTATAAACAAAATTTGTAGTATCGTGGATTCTCGATGACAGATCCTATATTCTATTACCAAAATAATGCTTGTTACGTTAACATTTGTTCAATTGTAGGATATAACTTAAAATCTATTTCATTAATGGCGAATACTTTTTGTAAGCTATATATCTCTTATCTATATATATAATTACTAATATATAGTTCCTATTATTACTAGTACCGTATAGTATAGTATATAATTAATCTATATATATATATCTATATATTCATCTATATATATATTATATATATACATATATTCTTACTATTCTCATTCATATATTATATTTATATTAATAATACTATAATTACTAATACTAATACTAAATACATACATACATCAATACATACATACATCAATACATCCCAAACATACAATAATACAAACATATAATATAAAAAGACATTTACAAACGTAAATCAAAATTGTGTAAAACTTTAAATCTGTCAACAGCAATTCATAAACATAAATATATAAAGATTACATATACTTAACATACTCTACTACTACTATAAAAATATAATAACAATATTAATCACATATAATAAATATTAATAATATATTTATATTATAATATATGATAATTATTATTAATTATTTATTAATATATTATATATATATATATAATTATATATATATATATTTATATTAGTATATAATATATATATATATATATATTATTTAAATAAGCTTTTTTAATTGATTATAATTTATATTTTATTTTAAAAAATAGTTTTCTTTTAATTTTTGTTTAATTATTTTTTGCAAAGTGGTGAAACCTACTTATATGAGTAGAGTTGTCAAAGAGTTTGGGAGTTATTATTATGACGTGTTCTGAGATAACGAGAGGCTTATTGTGGAAATATAATCCTCTTAAAGTTAAAACAAATAAGATAAGGTTTCTTCTTACGTTGCCATGAAACTATCGAATAGATGTTTGGATATGCATTATAATTATGCTTTCTTTGAGGCACAAATCGAAATTTCCTCGCCAGTCAATGATCCTTACGAAAAAAAATAATGTTTCGTCAAAATCTGTTGAACTCAAAATAAAATGTATTCGTTTCTTTGTTAACATTTTTAAACATTATTTAATTTAATTATAGAATAATAATTTGAATTATTTATTACATTAGTGTCTTTTTTTTTTTTTAGAGGAGGGCCGGCCTCCTCCCCGTAAAGCCGCGCCTGATCTATATATTATAACTATATAATATATATATATATAATTATTGGGATATATATATATATATATATATTATTATATCAATATATATATACTACTTGTAATGTTTGTAACATGCTAATTAGAACTCTTGCTCGAATTCAACTTCCCATTATGATGTTTTGTTTCACTCCTTCATAACATTGAATACATATAAAAATAGTTAAAACCATTAATTATACTATATTAAGATATAATAATTATATATATATATATATATATATATATCATATATAAATAGTAATATATATATAGTTATATATATATATAATTTAACTTTTTAATCTTATTTTAATTTTAATTAATTAAAAAAATTATCAATACTGCATGTTTCCATACGCTATCACTGTGCGCAATATTAATGGTCCGATCATATGGAGGCTTTTATTATTATATTTATTATATTATTTATGATTATGTATTATTATTATTATTATTAATTATTATTGATTTTACTACTATGGTAAGGTTGAGGATATAATATATATATTACTGGATTATATTATATATATTATATATTTATATATATATATAATAATTATATTATATATATATGAATATACTATAATAATATATATATATATATATATATACTATTATATTAATAGTATATATATATAATAATAATAATTGAAATGTAATGCCTTTAATAAATTATTGCTGGAATTCTAAGAAATTTATTGAGGAAATATAGCAATTTTTTTTCGACCAAACTTGGTCCTCGTTCAGCTGGTTTAAACAATTAAATATTAATAAATACATAAAATAATTTAAAATATTACAAAATTTTTGGTTTTAATTTTTTGAAAATAACAAGATGGAGGTAAGAATGTTGTTAATGATGGGATCTATTTGTGAATCATTCTCTATTTTAATTGTTTACTTAATTAGAAATTAAGTGAGAATAATTAGTAATTAAAGCAAAAATGATTCGTGAATCTTACTAAAGGGAAAAGGTTTTCAATAGAATTTAGATGAAACTCCTGGGCCCCGTGCATGTGGTCCTCAATGTTAATGAGCAGTGGGTTGTGGACATAGGTAGAGAGTCTGTGTGAAGGTGGGCAGAGCTTGCAAGGATTGTCTCGAAGTAGGTCAAATTTTGTGTTGGTAAATTGCGGCGGGTATTATTTAGTCATGTGTTCCCCAATGTATATACTGTTACATTGGGCACAAGGTATTTTGTAACACATTGAGAAGTGAAGGTGTTGGTATGAGATATTGGTTTGTAAAAATGTTTTTTGAAAGGGTTTGTCATATTTGAAGATGAGGTGTGGATAGTTTTGGGAAGGAATTTTTTGCAAAAATTGGTGAGACAGAAAAAAGGTAAAGGGAGGTACGAAGTATGTGTAATTAATCGAGTAGGTTCGGAAGGTATGAAGTTATTCTTGGCTTGCGGAGAGCACTTAGTATAAGTGTTGAGGGATAGGATAGTTTACAAAGGTTGAAAAGATAAAATTAAATATTTTGGAGGTAGCGGGGAGAACAGATCCTTAAATCTCTAAGGAATAAAGAGGATAAGGTACCAATTTAGTGTTAAGAGAATGGGAAGAAAAATATATGGAAGGGTTGGAAGCTTTCTATAGAACTTGTATTGTATGTTATGGTTATCAGACCAAATTAAAAGTGTCTAAAAGGGGTAAGGTATTGTTAGTTTGCATGTTCTATAGTAAAAGTAATATTAGGATGAAATGTTATTAATGAAAGTGAGGATATCAATAGGGTTAGTGGGTTATTGGGCGACGAAGATATAATCCACATATCTGTACCAAAAAGAGTTGTTAAGAAGAGGGTGGGGGAGAATGTGATAGATTTCTAAAAGTTCATGAAGATGTTGGCAAGGATAGGGGAAAGGGGAGATCCCATACTTAGACCATGGTTTTGTTTGAAAAAGGTGTTGTTAAACTGAAAGTAATTGTGTTCAAGGGTTAAAAGAATAAGTTGTTTTATGAGAGGAAAAGGTTGTGAGAGAATGATGTTGTTTTCATTAATTAAACGTTCTATGAGAGTGATGGTAAGAGGAACAGGTACAGAAATGAAGAGTGAGACTACATCGAAACTAAGGAGTTTGTGAGTAGTGGTATTGATGTTTTTAGTTTTAGAAATAAAATCTTCAGTGTTTGTAATATGGGAAGAGGAATGGCTCCCTCCTTGTACGTGCTGCTTCAAGGAGTCAGAGCTTTACAATTGGTTGACATTCCCATTCTTTCCACCCCAGACGCCGTCAGAAATACTTCAAAGAGCACCATTTTTGCCCCTGAGGTACTAAATGATTAGACTGTCGCCATGGTGAATCATTTGAAAAGGAGATCTATGGCTGTCACCGATGTTTATAGATTTCCTCCAACCAGATTAGCCCCTACTAAATTGAATGCCAGACTCCTACTATAGTGAAGATCGGTTTTACGATTTACCCCCGTATATCGCACGCCATAGAAGATGCTTCCGTTGCCAGAAATTCGGCACCCCCAGAAATATTGTCGATCTTCTGAACCCCTGTGACCTTCCCACTTGCTGTCCAAATTGCAAAGGTAGTCATTCTGCCACTTCCATTCATTGCTCTTCTTATAAAGTAGATAACAGGTTCTGGAATATTGCACTCTCCTCAAGCTTGATCGCCGGGAGGCATTGAGGCGTGCTAAGGAGACGCTATCGTACGTACCTTCGACGTCACTCGATCCACCTAGGTCTAGAGCAGTGGTTCTCAACCTTTTTTTTTGAGTCACGGACCCCTTTCAGAATCTGTTGAAAGCTTTGGACCTCCTTCCACGGAAATATTCACATAAACACAACTATGCATGCAATTTGTATAATGTACTTTATTTATTGATTGTCTCATACAAATATTGAATTTTAAAGTAAACGATGAAATAAGAACCTTTTTTATGCATAATGTAATGGCCACTAATTATAATCATGATATGTAATCCTCTTGTGCATACTACTACCACCTACTACTATTCTCGTTATCTACTTTATTTCAATGAGAAGGTGGTTCTTGTTTGCCTTGATTAAGAATATGGAACTGCGGAGTGGTTTTTGACAAGGCGACTTGTAAGTCATCTTTGACATTCTAATCTATTTCGACTTTTCGTTTTGATAGAAACAAGTGCTGAAAACCCTGATTCATAAAAGCATGTAGTAGGAAAAGGGACGAGAGCACTCATAGCTCTCTTTACCAAACGAGGGTGAGCTTGTGCCCAAGGCAAACCAGAAGTTTCCAAGACTCTTCGAATTGAATTCATTTCGCAACATTTCATTTGGCCTCAGGTCATTGAGGTCATCTTTGACAAGGTCTTCATCACCGCTACAGTCTATGTCGGCTAGGAAAGGATTACTAATCCATGTTTCGACTTTAAGGTGATCTGAGCCAAAGTAACCTTTGAAAGAGTTCTGCAGAGTATCCAAATGTCTGAAGATAAGCTGACAGGGCGTTGTTGCTTTCACTTAGATCCTGCTGAAGCACATCTTCTAACATTGGAAAGTTTGTGTAGTTGTCTGCCTCCAACCTCCTCTTCTACAGCTGAAGTTTGGCCAGAAAAGCTTTCATTCTTTCAGCAGCATCCATAATGGTTACTTCATGGCCTTGAATCGAAAGATTTACCTCATCCATTTGGGCAAAGGTATCATCTGCCAAGTAGGCTAATCCATGGATGAATCTCTCACTGTCAAACTGTTCTGAGAGTGAGCTTTCTTTTTCTCTCAAAAAAAGTAAAGCTTCTGCTCTCAGTTCAACCATTCGCTTCAGAATTTGTCTTCCGGAAAGCCATGGAAATGCGATGATTCAGAACCTTTTCTTTGACAAAATTGACAATTTTCACGCTAGTAGATAAGACTTAATTCAAAACTGCTGGCAGAGTCTTCGATGCCAGTGCATGCCGATCAAGAAGACAATGGGGAACGATGATCTGAGGAGCTTCTTTCTTCGCCAAAGCAGCAATACCAAATGTGTTGCCAAGCATCGCAGGTGCTCCGTCTGTGCACAGAGTACCAAGATTTTTCTTCCAATCAAAATTTTGATTGGCAAAGAATCTATCCACAATTTCATAAATGTCGATGGCCTGTAGCTTCCAAAAGGTGTTCGCGAAACAGGAATTCTTCTTTGATGGTATCAGCATACACATAGCTTAATAAATTGTATGTATCATGTCAATATAATGCTACACGAACACACACTTCAACCTGCGAAAATAACCCGTTATATTTACAAGATGGACTTGTCTACAAAGATTAAACATATCAATGGCATATCGAAAAAAAATCTTTATAAATCTTAAATCGCCATTTTGAAATATTTTTAATCACAATATTAAGATTTATTATGCAATATTCATTTCAATTTTAATTTTATTGAATTATTTATTAAAGAACTAATAAATTTTTTTTTTTTTAAAATGTAAAGAAACACTATAGTTTTCAGAGGGATATATTAAATTATTAAATTAGCCTTATTAAATCTCCCCAAACCCCATTTTAAATGGTTTGGGGAATTTGCAAAATTTATATCAAATAAAGGGCTGTATAACGAATATAAATGTTAAATTTTATCTGATCCTCGCGGACCCCCAGAACCCCATGCATGAACACCTTAGGGGTTCATGAACCCCTGGTATAGTAAAAAGATGTGGCCAATATTGTAATGATTAATGAGATTTATCATGAATCTATTTTCAAGGAATATATATATTAAAATAGCTAAGAATAATTAAAAAGTATGAATTTAATTCTCAAGCATCACACACTATAAATGCCAAAAATAAATAAATAAATAAAAAAAAAAATTTGTTCTTATTGAAATTAGCGATATAGTTAAAGAATAGTCAATAACTTAGCCAGATCCAACCTAACCTAACCTAATCTACCAAATTATAGTATTGAACATTTTCCTGAAAGTATAGTTACTATGTATGCCACTGGATTATATGAGTAATTTGTTTGCACTTTATGCTAAAATGGAGGTTCTTTTTAAAACAACTTTTAACATCTCAAAAACATTATGATAATAGTATTATATATAATTATAGTATTATATATATAATATGATATATAATATATATATATATAAATGATATATATATATATTAATTACTTATATATATATAATAATATATATATATATATATATAGTATTCTATATATTATATATATAATAATATATATATTATATATTAATAAATAGTAATTATAATAATATATATATATATCATATATATAATATATATATATGACATTTTTTTTTTTATTAAATTCTTAAAAGTCAGTATGTTATATAATATATATAATATATTTATATAGTATATATATTACTTATAATATATATTATATATATATATATATTAATTAATATATATAATAATATATATATTATATATATATATATATATATATATATATATATATATATATATTTATTATGGATATATATATATATATTATATATATATATTATATATATATAATAATATATATATAATATATATATATATTGATTAATATATATTAATATATATATATTATAATATATATATATATATATTATTATATTATATATATAATTTAATATATTTATATAATATATAAGATATATATTATAATTCTCATATAATATATATAGTAACGTATATAATCGGAATATAGGAATTATTATTTTATTAATAAAATATTTTTATATATATATGATATACTAAGTATATATAAATAATTTTTTTTCAGAATTTATTTACAGTAGGTACACAAAAAAAAAAAACCTAGTACAAATATTGTTTCCATGATTATCTGTCCTTGATAGTCACGAAATTATAATATCACGCTATAATTTTTACAATATAATATCACGAATTAAAAAAAAACACTATATAGTATATATTTTATATTAATATATATATATATTATATATAGATATATATATATATATATATATATATTGCTCAGGCATTATTATTAGCACAGTATCTGCGTCCCAGGTTTGCCATCCCACATTTTTGCCCTATTAGTTGAGTATAATAGAGACATTCTTCTAAGTTTCTAACGCACTCTTCGCCCATATATGCGTAAAATATGGGCTTTATATATTGTAATCATGCTTTGCTATTTACTTTATGCTCCTTGTAGTCTTGTAAATTTATATTTACCTCGGAGAAAGAGTTTCAATTAGTTATTATAATAGACTAAACTCCTTTAAAGTGATAACTAGTATCTTCATTTGACGCACATTAGGTTGTCTCAAATTCACAGTCTCCGAGCTCTCCAGAGGAATCGTGCTTCTAAGAGTACGATAAGATTCCAACGCCTGGTCCAAGAGTAGTACATAAGCATAAAAGAAAGGATTGGGGGTTGCTAGCTGTCGAGACATATATACTATGCGAAGTAAATCTTCATTTGATCTGACTGCGCCGTTGTATATCAATCATTTAATTAATTTAACAACAATTCACTGACTTCTCCAAAGTAAATTCCATCATTTCTGTTCATTTTTATATATTATTTAGCCAGTTTTAAATAGTATAATAATATTTATATTATTTAATATATATAAGTATATATATATATATATATGATATAAGTAATTTAATAATCTTAATAATATATATAAATTGAAGCGATGAATCAAGCGATGAAAGTCCTAGGAGATGTTAATATATAAATATATAATGCGTTACGTGAGGTATATAGTATATAGACTACTTATTTAAGTATGGTCTATTAATAAGTAGTATAACTGTGTCGACTGTAGATCCGTCAAGGTATACCTAATAGAATAGTAATGAAGTGAGTCTATTAGCAGGCGGTTTTCTTTTAGATACAGTCCTTTTTCCGTACAGTGTGTAAGTATATTATTATCCTAGTATACATGGATAAGTCAATTTTTCTTATATTAGGAGTTGTTACTATAATATAGTAATTAAATGTATTAATGTACGGTTCATAGTAAGCATATAATATATGATATGCATGAGGTAAATAAATCTCGGAGTTGTCAGTGTCTTATATAATTTCCTGGCGGTTGATAACTTACGAAAGAATAGTACTTGGTATTATCTATTATTGAGATTATATTATCTTAAGTAAGTTATAAATGATGATCCTATACCGGAACTATATGAAGCGGTGACACAGTTTTAAGACATCAGTTAGTTAGTTCTATAGAGTACATCGATTGAATTTATGTAATTAATCATGATCATAGAAGAATTTGCATATTGATGTTGGATTGTAGTAGTAGATTTAATAAGAAGAATGATTAGAACTGATATTCGATATTAATATTTATTATTACACAAAGAACAATACACCAAATTACCTACAGAGATTTAGCAAAGTAAGAAAATAAGGATTATTATTATTATTATTATTATTATTATTATTATTATTATTATTATTATTATTAGTGAACGTAGCATGGTTTTTTCCTCTTTTATTTTAATTTTGTTTTTAATAAAGGTGGGGTCAGAATGAGAAAAGTAGTCTGTAATGACCTTTACTGAAAGTCTCAGACTCATATGAATTTTAACTTTGCTTTACTCTCTTGTTGGGGTTTTATTAACGTATAACTGCAGCACGGTCAATGAGTGTTTGATATATATATAGTTTTTATATAAGTTATATCATGAATATATTAGTTGATTGATAAGTACCCGTTCATATTAGAGTACATCGGATGATAGCATTATATATCATGATGAATGCGTTAGTAATATATTATATAGTATATATATATATATAGTATATTATACTATATACTGATATATAATATATAATATATGATTATATATATATATATTAGTGACGTACGTGTGCGTGTAGATGATTTCGGGCTTTCGAATGGGAGAGCGTCAATATATATCGAGATCCATTATCATCAAAAATCATACAAAATTGACTACAAGTAGGAAAAGGAATACATTGTTGGAATCTGGCAACATTTAAGGGAAGACTGTAAAAAAAAATAAAAAAAAAAAAATATATCTCAAAAATCTACAATAGCTACAGCGAAGTGGAATACATTTTTGGAATCCTTAGTAATTTATGTTAGGAAAATAGTAAAAAAAAAAAAAAAAAATAATAATAATAATAAAATATAAATATTGGCTAGCATTTATTTTTTAGTGAAGCAGGGGACAATTATAATATTATATATATTAATATATATATTAATATATATATAATAATTATATATATATAGTATATATATATATATTATATATATATATATATAATATATATATATTATATATAATAATATAGTGATATATATAATATTATTTGTAAAGGTATTACACGGCAATGTAGGGGGTCTCGAGCGACGGGGAACACTGAAGGGGGGGGACGATTTCATTACCCGTTAGAGAGGGGCCGGAGGAAACTACCCGGACAACCATTAATACAAAGAGCGTGAGTTCAGTGAGAGCCCTTCGGAGGGGGGAATTAGTCCTACGCATAGTTCCCGGAAGGCCGAGAGACCCGTCTGCCATCTGTGCGAGTATACCTATGGGGTATTTAAGTAAATAAGAAAAAAAAAAGCGAAAATTTATATCTCGTAGCGATTTTTTTTATACGAGTAACCAATAAAAGGTCTCTTAAATAGGCTCTCTAATCATTATTTATATTACAAGTAATATTTTTTTATTTTTATTTTTTTTTACATTTTCTATCTAAAAATTTTACCAGGATTCATAAAATGTATTCCTTTTCGCTGTAGTATTGTTAGTTTTTGATATATATAATATATATATATATATATATATTATGATTAAATATAATTATATATATATATATATATATATAGATATATATATATACTATATAATATATATATAATATTATATAGTATAGAATATACAATTAATTGGTAATGAATGTAGCATAAATTTATATTTATCTTTAAATCAATTCTTGTTTTAACATGGTTCCGCCTATAAATTGCGACCAGCATTCCAGCAATGCTATCCTTTCATTGTGGCCTCTTGAAGTTTTGAGAATTGCGCATCTCGATCTGGATAGTTATTTCGCTCTACAACTTTTGGATGCACAAATCTAATTTTAGATTATAATATATTATTGATCAAATACATAATATAAACATCTCTAGCTGACCTTTATATAATTAGTTAGTTAATACAGATAAGATTATTATGGCCAAATATTTACGCTACTGAGATAATAATAATAGGTATTATTATTATAATTTAGTTTTGTATAAACACACACATTATAATAATATTAAATATATATATATATATATATAATATGATTAATATAAGTATAAAAACTTATCAATTATATATATAGCGAACAACATGCAGATTTTAAATTTGAAATCTGTCAAAATGATCTGAAGAAGAAGAAAAAAAAAACCCTTAGAAATAACTGAAAAAAGTTATGAGTCCCAATATGACTAAATGCATGGCACACTAACTTATCTCGGGGGGGCTTCCGCCTCCATAGTATCTACCAGACTCGTGAGTATTGGAGAAAATAATACATAATAATTATTGATATTCTTTATAACTTTTTTTCAAGGTTATTTTCTATGGGATTTATTTACGTATTTTTAACTTATTATTACAAGATCATTTTAGGCAATTTAAAGTTAGTTTATATTATATAAGGTAGTTAAATCATATATAATATATTATAGTAGATCTAACTTATCTAAAGCTGGTAATAAGTAGCTAACATATATATAATATTATAGTATTATTAAGGTATATATAATATAATTAATTATATAATACTATATGGCAATATTATTGTTAAAGTATAGTGTATGTAAACTACCGGAGGTACTAACTAACCTAACTTTATTTTCCAATATCTATTCAAGTTTGTGAATCAGTAAACTCCGGGGTTAAATGAGTGATAAACCACGCTAAGGTTTGTGAGGTTATTGAAATATAACCCCACTAGTTACAGGTACAGTATCCACAAATATGCCTATATATATATAAGTAATATATATAATATATATTAACTATATAATATATTAATATATTAATATGATATATATATATATATATATATATACATATTATATATTATATATATATATTATTATTAATATATGCATATATAAGTATAACTGTTTGTGTATGTTGATTGTATGCAAAGTCTCAGCTTCAATTTGTGCAGACGATACAAGTTAAGATCTATGAGTATCGTTTTGCAAATTGCGTTTTGTTTACTCTCTGAGTCTTCACTGAACGATAAATCGCACAACATGAAGAAAATGAAAATAGGATGAGATTTTGGGATGAAGGAGTAAGGGGGGGGCGTGGAAATACTTGTTTGGGAAGGCCGTCAGGGGTTAGCGGTGGGTGAGGGCAGTAAGGGTGGAGAGGAGTAGACTCGCCCTAAAATCAAATCATAAACGACGTGCACTCATTTAAAACTTTGTAGTAAAAATTGTCTTTATTATGCATGTTCTGCAAGAGAAACTTTTTTTTTTTTCCTTTTTCTAGATTCTCTCTCAACCTACACCGTTAAGCTGTATTCTTCTTTGTTCAATAATGAAAGAAAAATTATTTTTGTGTTGTACAGTATTACAAAAAAATAATAATAATAAATGTAATTAACTTGTATATAAAAGTTTAACCTGCGGTTAATGTTTTGTTAAAAAAATATGATAATCACCTACCCCCCTCTACCTAAATCCGCTAGTTAGGTGTACTGGTGATATATATTTGGCTCAAGATCGGCTATATAATGCTCTGATAAAAAAAAAAAAAAAAATAATTTAAAATTATATATATATATATATCATATGTAATAATAGTAATATATATATATAAAAATAGATGAGGGTATAATAGGACAGTATGTATTCACTCGGCTAGATGTGGATAGCCAATTAGCAAAGTTTGCAGGATTGGCCCCATAGAGATCCCTCCCACATAATATCCAAAAAATTCCCAATTTCAACCTCCTCCCAGCCCTTCTCAAAAACTCCCCAAGATATTTTAATTTTTAATCTATAATAATTATGAAAAATCCGTAAATTGAGGTACACAGCGCCAAGTCGTACTGTCGGTGCCAATATGAGAAAGAATTCAGTCTTAAATTATTTCAAAGAATTTTTACAAAGAAATTTCATTTTATTTTATTATTTTTTTTATTTATGAAAAATAGAAAATGTAAATTTTTTTTTGAATAGAAGAAAAGAAAAATGAAGAAAGAAGGAGAGACTTAAAAATTTGATTTGAAAGATATCCACATATTTATTTAGATATGTAATTATATATATAAATATAATATATATATTATACGTATATATATATATATATATATATTTATAGTATAGTATAATATATATATTATTATATTATATAATATATATATATATTAGTATATATATATATATAAAGTATATAATGTTTATTATATATTAATATATAAGTATATATATATAAATATATATACTATAACTAATTATAATATATTATATTAATATATATAATATATATATTATTATCTATATATATTAATATATATAATATATACAATTATAAATATAAATATATATATCATATATATATATATATAATGCTTTTCTGAGGAGAGTCTAAGACCATTCAATACAATAATAAATAAAGAATGGGAGATATTAAAAAATGATAATAAAAATTAAAAAAAATTATAAAAAATACTAAAAATAAAATAAAAACTTCCCTGTTGTTATATGAAACTTTTTTTTTCTTTTCTTTTTTTCCTTTTTTTTTCTAGCTCGTTAAGGAATAATATTAACTTTCAGTGGTAAAACGAGGCTTTTAAAAATTTAAAATATTGTAATATAAGGATTCCAAATTTAATTATTTATAACATTATTTATCTTGACACGGAGCGAGCTTATTGTATTCTAATTTAACGGGCGAAACACCAAGGCCGGATTGTGTAATCATCTGAATATCATGTACAGACTAGTATTAGAGAAATGATAGAGTAGACCGCACCAATAATATATTGTAATAAAAATGAAAAAACATAAAAAAAAAAAGATGTCGAAAAATGTCTGAAAAGAGTTATAAAGTCTCCAAATTTCATATTTATAATAGATTTGCTGCCAGATGCTTCCTTTTTTTTTAAAAAAATAAATAATATATGCTTATACATGTTGAAAGCAATATTTCCTATTTCCCCCATAATAGTAATATAAATATTATAATTTTCCTAACGATAGTATAAAAATATTCTAAAAAATAAATGTAAAAATTAGCATTAAGAGGTCTGGGAAAAGCAATTGAAAGAGGCCCAAGATTATTTGTAGTTATATGTAACAACAGACATGAATTTAAGTCATAAGCCAATTGAGAAGTTTTAGAACATTCTAAAATTACTTAGGCTTTGTGATTAGTGATAAGTTTGTTAAATATTATTGAGTAGTATAGGCGACAGACATACTATACCATACGCGCCTTTACGAAATTATAAAATAAGATGATTTACATAGAGGCTAAGCGATTCCAACCTGGGGAGTATTACCAAATGGGGTAAAAATGGGATTTTCCAAGGGGTAAAGAATTATGTACAAGATTGGACATTCATCACAAAACAACTCATACATGCTGTATACAAATCTAACTAAATTTACTCTAATCATTAAATTACATTCGTGATTAGTTAGAGAAATTGTGAAAATTTTAGGTAATAAAATTTTATTATCTAAAAATATATATATATATCTTTAGAGAAATACAATAATAAAAAAAAATTGAAATTTGAATATGAAGAATATTTAACGAGCTCAAGATAAGTTCACTCAGTTTTTTCTGTCTCAAATTGGGGCAGCTTTAAACAACGCTCGAGCTGGAGTTTTGAAGAACGTTTAGATATGTTCTCAGAACTAACAATTGGATTGCTCGACGGGAGATGATGAGAAAAATGCACATCAGTCAACAGCATCAAAATAACTCTCACACTTGCAACATCAGTACATATTCAGCAAATATTTTTGCTATGATTTGATAAAAATCGGCAGTAAATGCTATAGGTGCCAAGACTTATATATCAGTGGCTGAGGAATTTTTCAAAGAAACCATTGAAAAATGAAAACAGACAAATACTATTATTATCACAAAGACACAACGCTGAAAATAGATTTCGAAGATACATAACTAACAACATACATTTTGGCGAAAGATTGGTTAGAGAGTATCCATTATTTCGTGGAAAAGCTTGAAAATACTGACCTACTCATTCGCACAACATACGCAGGATTTGAAAGTTGAAATTTTTGGCAAATGGATTACATGAAAAACAAAAGCAAGGAGATAGTGAGAACCTATATGAAACTTGAGCCGACTTTACGATAGTGCATTGGCGGAAAACTGCAGCCAAATATTTTAAACAATTATATAAAATACGCTTTACGCGTCTCATTGGCTTACATATTTTTTGTTGATACCATATTAATATTACTAAAACACTTTTTATCAAAGCTGATTTGAATGATATTCAAAGTTAATTAAAAAGGATAATTTTTTCGTAAGTTTAATGAAAAAATGCATAGCTATAACTTATATTGTTTTTTCAAACCAAACTCTTTGGCTAGGTCATTTTTGTTTAATATCTAACCCGCTTTATGGGTAATAGCCTCAAAAAGGTTGGGAACCGCTGATCTAGAGATATTAATGTCGCTGGAGAATGATTCACTATATGTATGTATGACTCTCAGACAGGAGAAAAATCAAACTGGTAGATAGAAAGATGGTATTTCACATATTCGAAATTAGCGATCAAGCCATGGGTCGTTAGCAAATCCAATATAAAACAACGTTTACGACCTTTCCCACACCCTCGCAAACCCACGATTTTATCTCACCCCCCTCATGACACAGTTTAAAACTAAAACTCAAGTTGTAAAAAAAAAAAATAATAAAACTGAAGATTAATAAAAAACATTTATAGTAAAAATATCAATAACAATGCTATCTCACTCCTTAATATATTTTATTTGAAACTAATAAATACTACCACTAACTCTGCTACCGCCCAAAGGTATCCAAACATGAGAGTATTTAAAATATATACAAAATTTTTAGAGTATTTAAAAATTAGTGTATATAAAATATTTACAAAATTTTAATATAGGTTATATTAAAATTTTGAAAAATAAAATTTAGAATTCCCAATATGAGTATAAAAGAAAATAAAATTGGGTAATCGTGAGATGAGCTACGCGTTAGATGACGAAAATTAAAAATAAAATAAAAATTCCAGAATCGTTTTTTTTATATTTTATCCTACTCATCGCATTAAGAAAAAGCGTTGCACGATAAGTCTCGGTTTCAGTTGTAGGTCTCCTGAAAACTTGTTAAGGAGGGTTATGAATATTAAAGAGTTTGGTTAAGTATGGATGATGGATTTACTATGGATAGCATAGAAAACTTATCATAAACTGAACTTATTGGGTCCAAAACCGAATCGATATATAATAATAAATATTTTTAAAAAATAATAATAATTATAAAGGTATCATAACACTTACCTATTTTTCAGTATATCCTATGTAAAATATTAATATATAAATATAATATATTATTAATATATATATATATATATTAATTAATATATATATACTATATGTATTAATATATATATTAGTAAATTATATAATATATAAATATTTATATATATATATTTATTATATATATATAGTATATATATATATATAATATATATATATATATATTTATATATATAATATACATATAGACATATGTTCAATGAGTATAAATACTTTTATATTATATAATTTAGATTATTATATTATAATGCAATATATATATATGACTTATAATCTTATAGTAATATAATATCTAATGAAGATATAATATATATAATATAAATATATTTATTATTATATATAATATGAGTAATATTATATATATATATTATATATGATATTATTATATATAATATTATATATATATATTTAATATTACATATAATATATATATATTTATATATATATATAGTATATATAATATATATTATATGATGATATATACTGATATTGATATATCATATATATACTATAATATATCTTTAATTGAATTATAGTGATCGTTGGTTTTTTTTTTTCAATAATCTTGTTATGATCAAATGATCATAACGTTTTAGTAATAATAACCAGGATCTAAATTTTTAACATACAAAAAAAGGTAATTATTTAATAAATAATGTACTTTTTTTAAGCTCGTGCGTTTGGCAAGTTACCTAGGGAGAAAGTAAAAACTCTGATATTTACTGAATGCAAAATCTATTTAGTAGAAATATGTCCTTTTCAAACTAAGAGATAAACTTAGCGGTGAAAAGGTAGATAATCTCGTTAGATATAGTTTACTCGTGCAAATCAGTCGGAGATCATATATAGGATTAGTGTATTGTGGTTTTTAGGACAGCCGTATTTTCAGGTTATGATAGTTCTGTTAGGGTATAATCACAAGAATCACATATGAAGAAGTAAACAATCAGCAAGGACCCGAATTTACCCGAAACTTTTTTTTACCTAACATAATTCTTCAAAGTTTACACATATCTAGTAGTATAATAAACTGAGATAGACGTTTTATTTGCGTAACATGTACGTTCTAGTTGCTACTTTATTATTTAATTCTAATATTATTAATATAATTACCTAACTGAATTTATTTAGCAATTTTAATTTAATTGTTATGAATAATTATACTAATTATACTAATAATCTAAAAATATTACATAAAAGCACAGAAAAATTACAGGATCCATATAACTCATAAGGTCCATAATAATAATAGTATATATATATATAGATAGTATATGTATATATATATATATATTAGGTATATATATATATTATAATATATATATATTATATGTATATATATATTATTATATTATTATAATATATATTATTATATTATTAGATATATATATTATAGTATAACTATAATATATATATAGGCAACTAAAGAGTTTATCACGCGATGATTAATCATCGAAAACTAAAATGATATAAGTGTACAGAAAGCTGATAACATATATTGGAATTAGCGATGACTGTGTATGGAAAATGAAAAAATAAAGTATATTTAACTTTTTTTATTTTTTCTTTTTTTTTTATATCATAACTACGATGGGTAGATAGAAAACTAATAACAATATAACGGCATATCAGCGTAAAGAAATTCATTTATAGGGCTCGAGCCTGAGATCGGTGGTGATACAAGAGTGGAGGGACGTTTTACATACCCCGTAGGGGAGGTGAGGACGAAGGACCCCGCGACACCAAATACCAAAGAGCGGGGGTTCAGGAGACCCTCCCCGAGGGGGGTGAAATGATCCTACCCGCGTCAACCCTAGGAGGCCCGAGAGACCTCGACTCTTTGCATTTTTGCGGTTTACCCTAATCTTTATTCTTATTAGTTAAAAAAAAAATAATCGTTTTTAATACAATAATTGTTATATTACATATACAAAGTAAAATGTGATATAATAGCTTTCTTGTTCCAATGGTAGTATTTAGAGAAATAAAAAAATAAAAAATAAAATAAAAAAAATTTTTATTTTTCATTTTCTCACATATAAATTTCAGTACAAGCCTGATTCCATAATATATTGTTATCAGTTTTTCTGTACTATCTTAGTTTCGTAGATATCATGCGGAGTAACTTACTTTGTTTCATCATATTATAATATATATATATATAATATAATATATTATAATACTATTATAACTATATAACTATATATATAATATATATATATAGCTATAACATATATAATTCTTATATATATAATAATAATAATAATTTATATATATATTATATAATTATATATATTTATAATATTAGGATAAACTTAAGTATATGATTCTGTCTGACGCTTATACGATTTCGATATATGCGTTAATATAGTGGATCCCCTATATCTATTCGATGATATACGTATAATATAGTAAATTATAAGTAGTATATGATATATAGTATAATATTATATATATATATATATTAATAATATATATATATATATATATAATACTATTAATATATATAATATATAATATATTATGAACAAATATGTACCTAACGAAACTTTATCCTAACCTTAAACTATAAAAAGCCGTACAGTAGACTTTCTAACGTACGTCGTTGCCGTAGGCTAACCTAACCTAGATTGATTTGTCGTGCGGGTAGACCTCATAGTTGTAACTAACCAAACCTTATCTAACACTATACACTTAAAAAGCCGTACAGTACGACCTATCTAGCGATGTCGTTAGCCGTAGGATTTTAGTCACCTAACCATAGATGGTTATAATGCCGTACGTTAAAGACCTAAGCTAGATAAATGAAAAGCGCAACACTAACCTTTAAATAAGTTACTACTTGCATGCTAAACTGTATTCATATATATTATGTACAAAAAATCTATAACATATTTAAATAGAGGCATCATATGATATATAGATATTAATAAATATTTTGCAAAAAAAATAATATTTTGGAGAAAATGTATACTTTGAACAAAAATTTTTACCATAACAGTAAAAATAAAACTTTGCTCTCTTTTAGTAATTTCACACTGATAATGTTACACTCATTTTCACAAGCTTTTTCTTCATAAGTAAGTAAAATGAAAACTGTTGAAAGTAAGAGCTAAGGTTGTGAATAGTTTTGACATATAATCTAACAAATCTTTCCAATTCATATTTTGCATAAAACTTTCGTCGCATAGTTTATATCGGACTTATTCGACAAGCATTCAAAAATTTATGACGTATTATATTTCAAAATATGATATATTATATATAATTAGATATATATATATATTATAATATATAATATATTATATATATAGTAAACTATACTATCATTATACTACTATATACTTTATATATAGCGTGTATATATATATATATAAGTATATATACAATATATATATATGAGTAATAGATATAATATAATATAGATAGTAATTAAAGATTGGTATATATATAATAAATAATATTATATATATATATATAATATATAGTATAGTATAGTATAATATATAATAGTAATACATATATTATATGTATATATATATATATTATATAATAGTATATATATATATTTTACTGTTCAATAATATTTTATATTCCCAAATAGCTTTAATAATATATGATGTAATATATAATAATTTATAATGTCCTAAACTATATTAACTATATACTATATATATATATATATATATATATTATATATATTTATATTAGTATAATATATAGTATATAGTATTCAAAAATAATAAGTTAATATATTTATTATGTATGATTACAGTGGATAATAAAACTTAAGTATAGCATATATATATATATATAATTATATATATATAATAATAATAGTATATTATATTTATATATATATATATAATATATATATATTATTATATAATATAATATATTGATATTATATATATATATGATATATAATTGCCATAGAGACAAAAATTCGTGGGGTTTGATATAATACGAAAATTACCAATTAATCCTATATCAATAAGTAGTTTAATATATAGCTAGGTAGAGAGTATGGCTACATGATTAAGTGTCATGAGGAATAATATACTAGGTATAACTATATACAGCAGTAGGTATATATATATATATAGTATATATATATATATATATTATATAATATATATAAATTATATATATATATATATACTATATATAAATATAAATATATATATATAATTATACTATATATTATATATATATATATATATAATATATAATATATATATAATATTATATATACTATAAATTATATATTATATAATAAATTATATATATTATAAATATATTATTATATATATATATATATATATAAGTTAATAATATATATATTGTATAATATTATATATAGTATTATAATTATAATATATATATATATATATATATATATATTATATATATATTATATATATATATATACTATTAATATATATAATATAAAAAGTATAAAAATTAATTATATAATATTAAATATATTAGATTATGATATATATATATATTTAATTAGGGGTATATATTAATATATATATATATACTATATAATATTATATATATATATATTATATATAGTATAAATCTATATATAATAATATAAAATTTAATATATTATATATATATATATATATATCTATTCATATATAATATATATATATATATATAAGTATTATATAATAGATATATATACTTATTATATATATATATATATATTAATATGAGTCCGTAGCCAGAGAAAATAATTCAACAATATACTATACTACACTATAATACTATATTATATAATATATATATATATATATAATTAATTTAATATATATATATATATAGATATATTATAAATATATATATATATAATATATATAATATATATATATATTATAATATAAATAAGTATATATATAAATATACTATCAATATATATTATATATAATATGATATATATAATATTATAGATATTATTATATATATAATATTATTTATATATATAAGTATATGTATAATAACGTAACAGTATTATATATAATATTTTCGGTAGCGAGGGTTATACGTGTACGTAATAAGTAACTTACTAAATACGCAATATACTGATTGAAATGAAGAACGTATAAATATATATATATATATATATATAATTATATATATTACAAACTCATTAATTAAATATTTTTGTTATTCAATAAAAAAGGAAAAATATCTAAAATCATTATTATAAATAAAGCTGCTATTATTATAAATCAAGGTAAAAAACGTTATATTATAATATAATAATATTTTATTATAATTATATAACAAAACAATTCTTCAACCGTCTTAAACAGCAAAATGATTTGTTAAAACTTTCGCTTATCTTCACTCGTTCTACTATTAATGCTATGAAACAGATAATGAGAAGATAAACTACATCATTCTGAAGCCAGTTATTGAGAGGTATTTTGTCTATATAAACTCCTCTAACGTAAATGCGAGAGTATACAAGAACAATATTATTGTTGAGAAATAACCTTTTTTCAGAGTAGAGAAAATTATTCTTCTGGAGCCACCTGCAGGATGAGAATAGAGTGCAGCTAAAAAAATACATATCTGGAAGACAAATATTGTCGTTCCAAAAGCAACTGTATAAAATCCAAATAATCGGTGGGTGAATACTGTTCGTGGTAGAAGTTGTTGCGTAATAGGTACATGTGTATTAGATGGGATTGATAGACCTTGTCTATTGGTGCTAGGTGTGAGAGGGTTTTTTTTTGTGTGAATCTATGACTGACGCACATACTGTCTAATATATGTAAATAATTATCAGGAAAAGCAATTGCTAAATTGCTTTATGTATTTTATCTTTTACATTGATTCCCACACTTGGCATTCTCAATATTTTATTAACAGAAAGCAGAAGTTATGTTGCAACTTTTAAAATACTTGGAATATTTCACCAATGTTTGCTCGTAAGCCTTTCAAAAAAAAACATCACATTTTCAATATGATTAGAGCAGTTGTTGTCTATAATGATGAAGACTGCAATGTAATACATAATGAAAGAGAAGGAGAATAAATCTGAAGCCATAATTATACTTATTTATAACCAATTCTCTCGTGATTACAGAATTCAAAAGATTTGAAGTTTTTGAAGAAAGTTTAATATCTGGATTAATCTCAAGTTCCCCAAAAGCTTAAACAATTGCTTTAAAAACCTTTTCTAAATCCTAATAATCCATCGTAAATTTCCACACACCTTGTTTTGTGCATTCGTGTTATTTTTGTCCATATTGTCTCATGTAATATCTTTCCTACCTTTCCTATTAAAGTAATCGTCCGCCCTTGGTGACCTCAAATAGTACTCAGTTGTTTTAAGTGTGACAATAAAGTTTGTAATGTGTTCTACTTAACATGAATGTGAACATCATTGCCGCTGGATATTTTCGACAGTTTGAACACCTCAAGCTTATCTTTATTGCTGCTGTACCATCATATCGTTGTATAATCAAATAAAATATTTATTTTAACCTTTGTAGTTTTAACCTTTTGTGTTTTCAGCAGTCACTAAAACAAAGAAATATTCACGAACGAAAAATACGATTTTAGTATTTCAATTAATATATACTCTTAATTTGCTTTATTATTTTAATTATTCTTATAAATTAAAATTAAGAGACCAAAAGCTATTAAAAATTTGTTATAGTTTAAAACATTTCGGGGGTTCAGACCCCCCTGAGCCCCCCCTTCTGACTACGGCCTTGTATATATATATATATATAGGTAAAATTTTACATTTCGGCAGCATAATTTTTAGAGTTCATTTCGATACTTTGATGGGTTTTCGATTAAATCGAAATCAGATACTGTTATATCGATACATGGAATCGATATTTGGTAATGAGGGAGATGAGTTGTATATTATATATATATATATAATATAATATATATATATATATATATATTATAATATATTAATTATATATAATAATATATAATTATATAATATATATATGATATATATATATATTATATTACACTATATATATAATATATAGTTATATACATACTTAGGTTAAATTTTAAATACTAATGAAGTTATCGAATAGATTGTTGCGAAATAAATGTCAAAGTACTCATTTTTGGGATTTATTGTTTTTTGGGGTATATACGAAGAATACCCAACGGCGTAGTTCCGCCCGCGATCGTCAGGACTCGAGGGTCTCTCGGCCTCTTAGGTGGACTACGGGGGGACATATAATGATCTTCCTCCAGGAAAAAGATACGTCAGCACGATGGAGTAAGTAGTATATGGCCTATGCCATCGTCGTACAGGCTACTCAGGAGCTAGTCTATGCGCTCTCTCTCGAGCTGACTCGCGCTGGCGCCGCGCGGTTCTCGACCATCCACTCCAGGGGTTATGAAACGTCCCCCCCCTTCGTCCCCCTCCATCGGCTCGAGCCCCCTAAAAAAGGGTAAATCTACTACCATTTATGGCGGCTGCGTTGACATCACGTGAGGTAAAATCCCTACAAAACGTTTACTGATCCACTCACTGATGCCAGGTCAACACTAACTCTAACTTGCGTGAAACTAAAGAAGTTACCCCCAGTGATCATATCTCGAAAACTAAGATAGGTACAAGAAACTGTTAACATATACTGGATACAGCCTATAATAAATGATAAATAAGAAACTGCAAAAAAAATTTATTATATTTTTTTTTTACAAAAGATGTATTTGTTTTTATACTGGCTACATATGATTGGTACAAGAAACTAATAACATATTAGCAAATCATGCATTAAATTATTAAATGAAAAAGATTTTTTTTTTTAAGCTAAAGATATTTGTCAATACGCAAGACATTCGCAAGAGTAGGGGGTCTCTCGGCCTCCTGGGGGACGACGGGGTAGAGATGATTTCCTACGCCTCCGGGAGCGGTCTCCGGAACCCGCGCGTCTTTGTATTGTGGTGGTGTCGCGATGGGGTCCTCGACCTCCCAAACGGGGTATGGAAACATCCCACCCCTTCTGTTCCCACCGCTGGCTCGGAGCCCCCTAAACGCTTTTATACGCTATTCCAGTATATGTTTATTGAGGTTTTCTTCTACTATGGAAATTTGAAAACAGAAACACAAAATCAAAAAACAAAGTCAAAATATTCTATTTATCAAATTTTCATACAAATTTCACGACGTAGACAGCTTCACTGATTCCTACTATGCTTATCAATTTTTCTTGTACTATCTTAGTTTCGAGATATCCAAATGCGGCGTAACTTCTTAGTTTTGCCCTAACTTTTATGATAAGACCAGTTATTAAACCGCCTACAACGCTGCCCGAAAGATATTAATACTTCATATATTATATACTATAATATATATATTAATATATTATTATACTATATTCCATATACTATTATATATATTAAAATATATAAATTAGTATACTGATACTATATTAGCTAATACGGCTATACTACTATACATACATAGCTATATATTACTATATCATATCTATAGTACTAATACTATACCTATCACTATATATACTACTATATAGGATATTAATTAAATATATCATATACGTATACTTATCATACTATAATAGGTCATTATCTCATATATCATCGGTATACTGTACTATATCATTATATACTACTATACTATATCGTAGTACTAGTGATAATAACTATATATCACTATATACTATATATATAGTATATATTTATTAATACTATGTGCATATATATATATAACTACTACTACTATTTAATATATCTTATTGTGGTTTTCTATCATATAGGTCGGAACGTGCTACAAGCTAGAATATATAGAATAATATATATATATATATATATATGAATATATATATACTTGTTAATATCGATCTCATATATCTATAAAATATATAATTTAGTATATATAATTTAGTATATATACTATATAATATATCAACTATATCAATACATATACTAACGTAGTATATATAGCTATATATATAGTATACTAATATACATATATATATTCAATAAGCAATTATGATATACCTAATATAATATATATTATATTAATACTATTAATACTTAGACTAACCATATAGTCATATATATATATATATATATATATATATAATATCTATATACTAATATATACTATATCATATATATATATATATTATAATATATACTATAACTATAATATAAATATACTATATATATATATACTTAAGTACTCTACAAATTTTAGAAAGTTTCCATTGCCTGCAGAAAACTCGATTAATTTTCTCCAACTTCTCTATGAAATTTTTTTAATATTTCTAACATCTCTTTGTTGCAAAATTAGGTGTGAGGATGTTCTAAAAAACCTAGCGATGCACCAATGTTTTGGCATATTCAAAAATCATTACAATCATTTTAAACTTTGCGCTGACCACACTCACTTTACACATGCGACGTCACGATAAAACTTTGTAAGTCTACATGTTTCCGATTTTTTTTCTTATTTTATCATCTGATAACACAATAATCGATTACAATATCGTTTAATCATTACAAATATTAATGTATTGGTTAAATCCCACTAAATCTGACCTGGACTTAGTTTCTTTTTATTTTATGCTGCCGAAATGTAAAATTAACTCACTCACTCTATATATATATAGTTATACTAATATTATATACATATATATACTATATAACTAAATTATATATAATATATTATATATATATATATATATATATCTAGGGCACTTTCCCTTCTAAAGGATGTTACATAAGAAATACAGATACTCGAAATATCGTGAACACTAAATCGTCCTAACCATGCCACTGTGACGATGCCTGTTCTAACTTAACTCCAATAGAAAGAGAAAAAGTTGCAACATGTTGCTTTATTATATCGTCAGTTAATTTTTATACTGTTAATGTTTGTTTTATTTTTTTTTTTTTTTTTTTTAACGCCGGGCTTCGAGCCCGACGTGGGACAGAGGGGGGGGAGAAGCCCCCCCGTCGGCCCCCGCTGGGGCCGAGAGACCCTGACTCTTTCCCATCTTGGCGTATTTAAATCTTGGTATTCCTTTAGTTTAAAGAAAAAAATAGAAACTTTTGTCAACCCTCCCGCTCTATTGCCTTGAAATAATCGAAAAAAATGATTACATCGTTCGTTCGATATATAATACGAAAAAATATTGGAGAGAAAGTTCTATATATATATATATATACTACTACTATATATATAACTATATATTATATATACACTACTCACACTATAACTCAACATATATATATATATATATATATTATATATAATGTAATATAATTATTTATTTATTTAGTTATTACCACACACACATACGAAACTCTAATACCTAAGAGTATATATAAGGGCAGGTATTTGTATGGTTTCTGACCAAGTGGGAGGTGCAGGAGAATATTTAGGCCCGATACCAAGCCCTGCTTCAGCGCCGACGTATCAGGAAGTGCTTGCCATCTCGGGCGTGGGTTCGCGTCCTAGTACGGGCTTTTCCAATGCGTGAAGCAATCGAGAAGCGTGATATTGTTTGTGATAACTGTTCTGCTCTTGTGTTCGGCTCATGGTTGTGATGGTGTTGTATTGCACATCATCAGATTCATAACTAGCCGTAACTGCAATACGTAATATTGCAGAAAATCTCCTACTAACCGACAAATTTATCATTCTTTGAAAACAGGTCTCGAACTAGTGGCACTTGAGGGAATCTTGTTCTAAGGCAGGCAAAGACTACAGCGCTGTAACCCACTGAGCCAAATGTGAACCAATTATAATATATCTACTATATATATAATATACAATTATATAGTATGATATATATATATATATTATCTCCATCTCACACTCACCTATATATATACTATATTTATAATATATACCGTTACGTAATATATATATATATATATATATATAGATATTATATATAATATATATTACTATATATATATATAGTATAATATATATATATAATATATATATATCTATCTATATATATACTATTCTATATTATATGACTTATATCACATGGGCGTCCGCACATAGGGGCAAGGAGGGGCACTTGCCCCCCCTGGAATTCGAGATCTGAATTTTTAGTTCAATATATATACTATATATACATATACTATAATATATACTATATACATCTACTACTATCATATCACCTACTACACAACACTCACATCACTAACACCCTACACTACACAGAACCATATCAACTTACTGTATATATACATATAATATTATAATATATTATATATAAATATTCAGTACCATCTTGCGTTTAACCCTTAAGTAATTTCACTCTGCTGGATTGAACCTGGGCCCTAGAGTGAAATTACTTTTTTTCTTTTTTTTTTATACAGTTTACCAGCCACACAACGATCAGACTATTCAACGGACGGCGGGTCGTTTCATGCCTCAGAGCCACCCAACTACGCAAAATTCGCGCATGGGCAACAGACACAGGCTTTGAAGTGAGTAGGAGATTAATTTCAGCAGGAAACCAGAGATGGTAAGAGAATTTCCCACCGAAGAGGTGGCAGAAAGAAGGAGAGCATTCAGCAGCGAACTAACCTGGAGTTACCAATATCCACGCAAAAACTCAGCACCCCTTGTGCTTACGAGGGGTCCGTAAAGGTGCTTGGTACGCGAGTGACAGTTGCTCGAGCAACTGCGGCTGCGGTATCATATAGAAAAGAGATAAAAGCACCAACATGCGCCGCAAAGCTAGAGGGTAAAGTGAAGTGGAAAGTACGGAACAGTTTATAAATCCTTTTGGCCTTTGCCTCGACCCTGTCCAAAGCCGGGGTGAACCAAGCCTCCCAGATAGAGAGCAGTAATCCATACAAGAGCGGAGTAACTGGAGTATAGCTGGAGTAGCTGAGAAGAAGAAAAAAAGTCGTCGCAGTCTAAACAGAACTCCCAGTTTCTTGAGCTGCCACCCGTAGCACCATTGTGATGTGCGGTTTCCAAGACATTTTTTTTGTTCTATGTTAAGTCCAAGGATGTTTTTATTGTCAACAGGAGACAGGAGAGCCGTCAAAGAAGATAGGAAAGTTGGAAGCGTCGTC
>JABUQX010046999.1:0-17500 GCA_015478945.1 Trachelipus rathkii
AATTGGGAAGATTGGGCTCCCCCTTCGGATGAACCTATCGGTAGTAATTTGATAAAAATAATGAAACAAAATTGGCAAAAAAAAAAATTATTTTTTTAATTTTTTACCAGATGAAACCAAGTTTCAAGAACTGTTTGCGTAAATTACGCAAATGCGATGTTAAATGTCTAAAATTCCGACTCAAAAACCGAAGTTAGTTGATCTATTCTAGTATTTCTGAAGCAAGGATAAGCATCCGAGAGCTTCGCTGTAGCCTTCATTTGTGCTTAAATGCTTCTCGATATTAACCATATTTTCCCTGAATGAGTACCGAGCTCCAAAGAAAATTAATGATTTGTCGTACAGAATGCTAGATTATGAAATAATTATAGTATTATATTGGCGGTTATCTTAAAAGTTAGCAGCAATTTGAATACAAAGCGATTTTTTAAAAAAAAATAACTTAAAGTCTATATCATGCAAACGTAACTCTCCTAGCTTTGGTTCTTTCCATCTATTTTTCGTGGATATTGTTCCCCGGCAACATCCAACTACGTCGATAGCTAGGCTCATATTATTCGAGATCCCCTGCTCTTTATCTAAGCCTATTATCAACAAGGAAAAGAACTTTCAGCATTTTCTATGTTGGGTTGTCTTACCTCTCAACTCTCACTTCCTACATAGGCTTACTGAGGCTATTTGCACATCCTAAAAAAGAAACTTTTCTAATTTCGCCACATAGTCCTTTAGTCGATAGTACGTTTCCTTAAATCATATTAAAATAGAGAAATTGAACAAAAAAATGTCAATAGAAAATATGAGTAAGTTAGTGTACTAGATGTATTCTACTGAGCATCGCCAACCCACTGTTAAACTATCTAACATGTATTGATTGTTGAAAATACAAGTCCTTAAATATCTTATTAAAACAATAAGTAAGAATAAAGCTATATGAAAACAAACTTATATTGCTAGATTATTTACTGGAACTATCTCCAAACCCAATTGTTAAGAGTTCTCTAAGCAAAGTCGTGATGTCGAATAGTACATCTCTTAAAATCAATTTAAAGCAAATAGAGAATCAAGACTACAATTGAACAAAAACTATATGTTAATTATCTACTGGACTATCCTTGCCAACCCCAATACGATTATCTTCCTGTCAAACCCAATTTTGAGTCTGGTTCGTACCACCGAAGTGCTCTTTCCATTGTTATTCCGCTTTTCATGCTATCTTAAATCTCAGCAGGAGTGAGCCAAATTCGTGATAGCTCTCGCAGTCTCGAAACTTTTGAATCAAAACGCATGACTTAAACCTTTTAAGTTCTTCAGACTTCCGGTAGGAGTATCTTCAAGATATCTTAATTCCTACCCAAGAAAAAGAAATAATAGTTAGAAAGAACTAATCGCTGGTTGAAAACTACAACGGATTTCCAGAACAAAGCAAAATACAGCGATAAACTGATGATTTCAGTATCCTTTTTGTATATTTTTTTTTTTCACAAAGAAATATAAAATTGCCTTGACTTACTTCTCACGATAATCAACTTAAACTTACACTGTTTCTCTATTTATTTCTTCTTCTTCTCACTTCTTTACTTGTTTAATTTATTTTTATGTTAATAATATCCTGGGTTTTCTATTTCTATAATTATAATTAAAGGTTAGTATATAATTTTTTTATTAAGAGAATTTGTTGAAAGAAGTGTGTTTCACGTTTCTAATGACTAAAAAATCAATCAACTTATAGTCTATCTCCGTAATCCAAACTAAATAATTTCAATAGGACACTGTTATTACCCTCTCCTCGTTGTTTTGAATCTTTCTTTGGGCAATTTGCCTCTACGGATAGGTACTTGTGATCATTTATTCCCCTTTCCCATGCTTCCGGCGGGTATTTATGATTCTTTCCCTTCCATCCTCCCTTGTTCTCATTGTCACAACTCAGATGCGGATTTTGAGACAAAGTTTTGGCAAACCAACCTCGGCTAAAAGCCCCAACTCAGATGCGGATTTTGAGACAAAGTTTTGGCAAATAACCCAACAAGATTATATACTAAAGAAAAGCGTTTACAGGACCTATAGAATTCAATCGACGATATGCTATATGTGCAATCGATTCCTTAATCCAACCTACTAGACATGTAAATAGGAACATAATGTCTAAAATATTACAAAAGATTTACCTAATCCACTAAAGATTTTGACTCAATAGGACACTGTTTTTTGGTCTTCTCTTGTTGTTCTGTATCTTTCTTTGGCAAATTTTGCTTCTTTATGGAGTGGTACTGGTAGCTCGCTGCTTACATTCCCATTTTTTCTCCGGAGGGGAACTCATCACCCTTTTCCGATCTCCATTACTTCCACCGCCTTTCCTCCACCAACTGCGGATTTACAAAGATGTCGCAAAAATCCAAATAAGATTTGTACACTTGAGAAGATGTTTACAGGACCTATGGAATCCTAATCAACGATATGCTATAGGTGCAATCGAATCTCTAATCCAAGCTAATTTATGTTTAGATGCAACTGTTATAAAATAACTAAATATAAAGCAATTTATATACCAAAGTCGTGCAATTTGTTCCTTCGTAATTACTGCCATTGGGCTGTGCCTTTCCGTTCTGTGGTCCCCTTTGTGGCGGTCATTCACCACTCTTTGGTCAACTGAAACGTGGCCTGCACCTTCCGAATCCTTTATTCGAGTCCACACCGTTCAAACTCTCATAAGGTTCGTTGGCCGAATCAGTGGCCCGAAGCTGAATTTTGATGTCTGTCCCCTGCACATCAGCTCTTCAGAACTTTAGAAACCTGGCCCACTTTGTAATGTCTCTGCCATTCAGAACTTCCACAACATTTGCCTAATTTTTCGTAATATTATAGATAAGGAAAAATTCACGAGGAGGTAAAATTATGCAAATAGTCATTAAAATGAATAAGTTGCAAAATAAACTATGACTTACGATTAACAAATTCCTTAATCCCAGCTAGTTATCTACACAAGAATAAATGTTAAAGAATAGCTACAAAGAATCCTGATACTTTCAAATTTTCGCTCTCACTGACCGACACACATACACATATATATATATATATATATATATATTATATATAAAATAAGTATAATATATATAATAATATATAAACTTACATAAGTTATTTTGTTAGGGTATCCTTCAGGCTCGAAATGCGTTTTCTTAGCGATCTTTTCGGCATGATCATCTTCTCCTCTCTCTGAATTGAAGATTTACCGACACAGTGATTTCATTTCCTAGATTGAAACTGTGTTCTACCCTATTAACTTTTTAAAAGCGAAACGTAACTAATGTACAGCTCCCTCTTCTAATCTTAAATTTCTCTTTTTATTATTAACATTATTTCTCCTCTGAACCTTACATAATGCCCATACCTCCTTCTCTACAAGACGGCTTGCGGAGTCCACATCCTGTTGCCATCTTTTAGAAGAGCTAGCTATACTAAAAACAACTTCCAAATCCATTTTTAAAAGCAAAATAAGCTTCTTTAATGAATTCTTTCTTGGCTTTCCACAGAGTGGAGAAATTAATTAATCCGATTTTTGGTAAATAAAAAGTAAGAAAATTAAAATAAAATGCTGTTAGTTACTTAGGATTCTGATCCATCGTTTTTCATAAATTAAAGAAAAGTGCTATATGACCGAAATAATGTCAATTAAATGTCCGCAAAAATGACATATATTAATGATATATATATATATATATACATATATATATATATATATATATATATATATATTATAAAAAATAAAAACTTATACATGTAAAAAATATTAAAATAAATGTTACATAAACAAACTTGAATCTTTCCTTTCTGGAATCTCTTGAGTCAATGTGAAACCTACTAATTTTCCTCTCTTTCTCTCTAAAATAAATAAAAAATTATTAGCAAACAGTAAACATATTCAAATAAATGCTTGTACATCCCGTGTACAGATTTTTTTCTCTGCATCATGTAGAGCATCCGGATGTGCCTATGGCTTACGACATGCTTTCCTAAGACTTATTGGGTACCATGACCTCTCGGAATTGCTATCTATCATGCATGCCTTCGTTGTGGTACTCCCCCTTAAGTCTGTTTTACCCTTCTCCATCACCTACGGAGCTAAGGGACTACACGACTCGTCCTGCTTTTCAGGCGGGGTAGATTTATCCAACACCTACAGAATATCAAACCGTTTTCGCTAGACTTTCATTATTTTATCGTCGGGAAAAATATACTTATCAATTCAATCCTTCTTTTTCACTTTCTTATGACTCTAGAAATTTTATAAATTAGGCAAGCAAGTTTAAAATTTAGATTAAAACTGGAAGCATTCCCATATATGAAAGCGCTATTACAATTGGATACAGTTTTGTACCTAAGTATATTCACATGCATATACTTATACATATATATACTTATATATATATATATATATATATATATATATATATATATATAATATATATATATTTATTTATTTTTTATATAGGTGCTTTTTGTTTTAAAACTCAATTTTTTGATCGGTCAATAATTACCTTTCTTTTTTGAATTTATGAAAATGGATTTACTACTTTATCCTGCAATTTACAAACAAATGTATAAAGAAAACTAAGGAACCTTTTGTCCCTGATATTTTTTATGCATTTAAAATGGCTATTTCTTGGTGAAATGGTGATTAATTTAACACTATTCTTAAGAGATTAGAATTTTACAGTTTTAAAACTTATTTACCACAGCATCATCACTACTACTACTATGTATACCTAAACATGCAAATACACCTACACATGCGGATAGGTGTACATGGGTATACACAAACATATCTACAACTACATACACAGACACATACATATATATATATATATATATATATATATATTATATATATATATATATATATATATAAAGATTTCGTTCGAAGGCTAGCTTTAAGATGCCGGCTTTAAAGGGATGGGGTGTGCTTAACTTAAATACATGCACCGAATAATTAACAATCTCAATCTGCTTGATTCGAGGTATTTTGGGTTGCTTGTATATATATATATATATATATAACTATATATATACAAATATATACATACCCACTCTGTACTTTAACCCACTCCCTCTCTCCTTTTCATGCATTTAAATTTCTTCTTTCTCCCGCTCCCTCTCTTTCCGCTCGCTTCCTCCTTTTAAATACCAGCGGAGCGAAAGGTTTTGAAGGGTCATACCTTCTTTTTAAGGTGCAGTTTGTGGAGCTGAAAGCTCCGTTAATTACAAATGGATGCTGCCCTGTGGAGGGCTGATCAAACTCTGTCAATCTTTTGTAATTATCTATTAAACATTTAATTTCTCTGGCAAACGAAAGGAAAGGAATATTTCTGGCACCTCTAGAGGTGATAAATTCCAACTTTGTTTCTACCGGAAATTCTGCACCGGAAACTGCACCTCCTCTATCTCCTGGTGGCGCTTTTCTCTGAAAAGGCTTCACCGCTAAATATGGCTTCTGTTCGCCATTTTGTTTTGATGAGGCGATTTCTCCCTCCTGGAGTACAGACAGATCGACCTTCCTATAGGAACGATATTCAACCGCGGCGTGTACGTTTCTAACTGGCCAGACGGCCTCCCTATGGGAAAGATGCTTATCTGCACTGTCTTTACTAACTACTCGTAGTTTTGTTTGAGCCTCATCATCTTCCATATTTTCTTCAACCAGATAGTTTTGGATTGGATTTGCTCTCTCCATTTCTATAATTTCTTGTAGCAAAACTCCCGTATCCAAACTCGGATTAAAATTTCTCAAGATTTCTGTTCTTAAGGCAGTATGATCGGTTTTAGAATCAATGTAACCTAATACCTTCGTAAGTAGCATATAATTGGTCTTTTTTGCTTCGAACAGGCTTCCTAATGGCTCAATTAAAGCTAAGTTTTGGTAAGTATCTAGTAAACGTTTTATCTCTTGGATAAAGACAGTGAATGGAATGTCTCCAACACCTTTATAGCTTACGAATTCCATCATAGCTTCTATCGACGATTTAGTATCTGAAGTTGCATTTCTACCATATTGAAAAGGTGTTTCCCTGAGAATTGGCTTCACGACCAAACAAGGTTTTTCTGCGCTATTTTTACAATCTACTAATATCTGTATCTGAGACTTATCTTCTTTTCTTTCTGTGTTTTCCTTACAAACATTCACGGAGGCTATGGCTCCTTCTGAGCAAGGCGCGGTGTCCTCTTTTCCTCCTTCTTCTTCCTTTCTCTCCTTCCCTTGCACCGCTTCTTCCTCATTTTTTATTTCATCTATCGTCTCCTTGTTTACTTTTCCCTTCTCTTTCACTTTTTCTTCTTCAATTCGGACAAACGTATCTCTTTTCCCTCCTTCGGGCGGTGTAGAGATAGCTTCTCCTTCAAGCGGGATTATTGTATCAGCGCCCCCTCTCTTAGGGTGTGACGAGATAATTTCCCCTTTTTGTAGGGCAGGTTCACCCACTACTGTTGTGGTACTACCCATCAAGTCTGTTTTACCCTTCTCCATCACCTCCGGAGCTGAGGGACTACACGACTTGACCTGTAATTCGTCCATCCTAACGATGCGTTAGTAAAAGTGAAAATAAGGTGGGTAAGTATGGTTAGTGGAGTTGCTGATAGTTAAAAAAAATGAGAAAAATGGTTTGATCGGGAATAAAGATTGATGAGATGCAAAGTCTATCAAAATTATATGGGCAAAATTATATGACATCAATTTCAATTAAAATGCCCCAAATATACTTATTTAATTCTCTTAATTAAAATGATAAATATTCTGCTTCAATTAAAATGAAAAAAGTGCTCAAATTCTACTTGATAATAGTGATTGTTTATTATTAAAATTCAAATCAAATTACGTTTATAATAAAAATTATAACGATAATTATTAAGCGATATTCCTTTTAAAACAATTTCTCTTTATTTATGAAGAGAAGAAAAAAAAGTGAGATTGAAAATCTTATTCTACTCTCAAGGTTATTCTCTTGTAAATAAGAACCAGCTGTAATTTAAACGTTCTCAATACCCTGCATATGAGCTTTCTCGGTACATGCAACTTTCAATACTGTATACATCTGATGTATATCAAATACCTAGATGGAGTGTACACGTGCAAGTACACATGTGCGTCCCTAGACACACACATATATATATATATATATATATATATATATATATATATATATGTATATATATATATTTAATTTTTTTTTTTATGATTTCTCAAATCAAATATGTAATTTTCGAAATATTAATGCTCAAATGTGAAATTGACTGGTTGTTTGTGTTAATTATTTTTATTAATTAAGAAAGAATAAAAATTAATTAAAATGATAATTAGGCAAGAGCAGTCTCTTTACTGCAATCAATTAATTACGTATTACAATAACTTTTCCAATCAATTTCTCATTTGCGATAAAAAAAGAAAATCTAAAAATAAGAGAAGAATAAATTCCTTCTACTCCTTTTCTGTTTCGAAAATGTTTCTTGGCGAACGAGAAGTCATTTGACCTTGGCTATGTGAATGCAATAACAATTTTTGGTCAAGACGGCACGTCTCTCCTCTCGCTCTCGTTTGTGTACTCGGAATATGTGCACTCGTTTACGCACACTGAACCAAACTTATTTTACCTGATAGCCGTGCGTACATATGTATATATATATATATATATATATATTAATATAATATAATATAATTTTGTGTTTATATATATATATTAATATATTAAATTATATTTATTTATTTATCATATTTTAAAATAAAATGAAACCATTAAAAAATATTAATCAACAATGTATGTTTAAGTAATTTAAGTTTGATGTTTTGTTAAATTTAAATTTTAAAACAAAATAATTTTAATAAGCACTCGCCTTTAAGTATCTGAATATTCAAAAAGAAAAAATGCTACCTTCTCGTTGCAGTGCGTCGGGAAAGATTTTTTTTTCTTTTTCCTGCCGTTGGCCTTCGCTTGCTCGAGACAGAGTGGCGGCGATTGAGCGGGAAGTCTTGTTTGTGTCCTAGTGTATGCTGAATTTGTGTGTGTGTCTGGCGTTCTCCGACTTACGCTTTATAGGTGCACACAATCTATTTTTGTATAATATGCCTGCGTGCGTGTGCGTTTGGGTATATATATTATATATATATATATATATATATATATATATATATATACTGTTCCTTTCCGACACGCACGAATGCAATATAAAAAAAAGGTATTATAGAAATAATGATTAGCCTATCTACTTCTATACTCTCCCTCCTTTTACACACAAACAAACAAGCAAACCTTCTATTTAAATAGATATTTAATATTAAAATTAATTATGCTTTGATTATTAAATTTTTTGTTTTGTTTAATTACTTAAAATTTGTTGATATAAATATTTTTTTAAAAAGATTGAAATTATTACTGTTCCTTTGAAATACTTGGGAACTTATCTCTTTTTTCTTGGGGAGGTCTTTTTCTGTATTTCTGTCTGTCGGCGACGAGACTTGTTTCGACGTTGAAGTGATGAGGAAATGTTGATTTTTTTTTTTTTGGGTTTTATGCAAAAGGGGTTTAGTTAATTTAGACGCCTGATCCATGATATAAATGTACTGTTTAACCTTTAATTAGCAAATAATTATCCTCTTTAGAAATTAATTTCTATATCTTTTCAATGACTGTTTTTTATTCTAATTTTTTCCAAACTACTACTTTCTAATCTGACTGCGTATTTCCATTTATTTGCCATTTCGCGGCAATCCAATTTCTCCTATTATTTGTCTGCCACTTCGACGGCGATCTTGACATCAGAAGATTCTTTATTCATATCCTGGCAAGGTCGCCAGTGTAGTTTAAAAATTATTTTAGTAGTAGTTGGACTTTTGTGTTGTGTTTCTTCGTTACTTTCAATTCTCCTTTCTTACTCAACTATTCTATTTTAGGTTCTATATCCAACTACGATGAATGTTTTTATTGCGTGACCTGAAGATTCTTTCTTCGACGACTTACACCAGCTAATGGTGGGGAGGCTAATAGGTTCCTCTTCCACCTCTGTGGAATTCATCGGCGGGATGCCGCTTAAAGTCTTTAGATATCAGCTACCTAATATTAAACCAACACAATGACGACTAAACTATTTTCAAGAGAGGACTTTCACCTCTGAATATTATCAGTTGTATAGAGGCTTTCACTCTATTTGCGTTACTTTTTTAGGAGAGGTTTCACTCCTGATTTTTGTAGTTTGGCAAACACAGTCGTATTGAAAAGTAATGGAAGGTAAAGAGGAATGAATTATAAGCACATTAAAAAATCTATATTAAAAGTCACAGTACAAAATATAATCATAGAAAAATAACGACAGTTTAAACTAAATACCCATTCACACATAACCACATCTCTACCATCCATCCATATAATTCAAATTCCAATAAAAGGTGCAACATCGAATACAAAGATAAACATACAAAAGAAAGACCTAGAACATAAGAATAAACATTTTCTAATTATTTCATAACATTTATTATTATAATTATTATTATTATTATTATTATTATTATTATTATTATTATTATTATTATTATTATTATTATTATTATTATTATTATTATCATTATTATTATTATTATTATTATTATTATTATTATTATTATATTATTATTCTATTATTATTATTATTATTATTATTATTATTATTATTATATGGATTATACCTCCGCCATTTCTTAAGGTTTCATTTTGGCACTGATTTGAGGAGGCGTTTGGTGAGAGATCCACATTTTCACTTTATTGTTCATCGGACAAATAGGAATATGTTTCACTTCATAAAAATCCTCTAGGATCATTTATTTCATTCCACTCACATCATATAAGCTGGAAAAGTTTAAGAATGAATTTTTTGTCTAAATAATAAAATGATTAATCATACATAGATATATATATTAATATATATATATATATATATATATATATATATATATATATATATAATATATATCAATAGTATATATATGTAAATCAACATATATAATATTATTTTTAATATATATATATGTTTAAAATTATACGCCTATCGCGTGCGTTAATTTCTTTCTTTAGATTTTATTTTATTTACGTTAATATTTAAAAATTCTCTATAAAATAATTTCACTTTAATTATACTAAGAGGCACGAACTGCACCAGTGAATTGCAAAGACGGAATGAGGAGTGCCCAAGCTCCTTCGTATGCTCGGACCTGTGGCTGTTGCATAGGATACGCAATAACTACGGGGTGAGGTACAGACCCTTTAGGGACTCCCGCCTTTGTGGTATTCTTGTGGAAGGAGGTGAGGAAATAGAGAGAAAAGAACAGGATCGAGCCTGTATGTTTCTTATGCCTGTTTGGCGTTGTTCAACCAGTGGGCGATCGTGAGAAAGAAATTACTTTTGGTTAAGAAATTTAAAGTATGCAGCCAGAACGGCGCCATACTCTAAAGCTCTTCCTGCAATGGTTTTTTCCATTGACTCATATGTGCTAAGCAACATATCGATTCACGATACTGTCTCCTCCGCCGAGAATGAGAAATGTATATATATATCATATATGGGAACATTCTATAATTTGATCGTGTTTCATTTCACCAAGCCGAGTGGCTGGCTTGACTGGCTTGGGTGATGGCTTTCTAAGCCATGAGCCATGCCAGTCAAGCCAGCCGCTCGGCTTGGCTGAACAAATGTATGAACGAACACTTGACGTGATATATATATATATATATATATATATATATATATATATTATATATATATATATATATATCATATATATATATATATATATATATATATATATATATATAGTAATCGGGTGTCTACCTTAACAAAGCTTATCATAACCTGACTTAAAGGCCGTAAAGTTCGACCTAACCTGGAATGGATCGTGGTTGCAAGAAAACGTCAACCTAACCTAGATGGATCGTGGTTGCAAAGAAACTTCAACCTAACCAAGATGGATCGTGGTTGCAAAGAAACTTCAACCTAACCGAAATGGATCGTGCGTTGCTTAAACGTAAGATTAATTTTGTGTTAAGTAAAAAGTTACTAATATTTAAGTTTACTAAATATAAAAGAAAGAATTCTTTATATATATATATATATAATAATATATTATATTATATATATATATATAATATATATATTATATATATATTATAATATATTATATATAAGTTAGGTATTTTGAAATCTTTGCACAGCTTCAAAGAATTGTATAAATCTGTCCTGCCTCGTTATTTTTTAAAAAATTGAAATTTGGCTAGGTAGCCAACAAGATGTTCTTTTTTTCTACCTCTTTTTGGAAGTACGGACTTAACCTAATAACGTTAAATATTTGAGGTTAAATTAGATACGTAAGCTACATAGCGAAATGATTAAAAAAAATAAAACATTACCTGAAACCACGGTCCCTCAATTGTATTGGTGTGTGCCCCCGTAAGGGGGTCAACGAAATTATAAGAGTGGTTGACGGTTTGATGGTTAAATTTTTTGTCCAGATCTTTATATGCCTTCAACAATCGGAAATAATAGTGGTTCCGGGTCGAATATTTTGTTCGATAACACTGGTCACCAAATTTTGGGAAATTTTTCGTAACTGAAATAAATTCAGGTGAAACTATACGCATTTTTCATGCAGATTCCGAAAATGATTTTTAAGAATTCATTTGTATCACGTATATGTTTTTGAGTTACAAAGCTTCCAAAAAGTTAAGGTATAATACTTCCAAATATGCGTATGTTGTAACAAAGATATATTGGTGATATTTGGTTTAAAACTACAACTCATATCTCAAAAACTACAATAGCTACAGCGAAAAGGAATACATTTTTGGAATCTTGTAAAATTTTGTAGGAAAATGTAAAAAATAAATAAATAAATAACAGATAAAATATTGGCTATTTTTTTTTTTAAGAGCAGGGGACATAGTATACGTATATATATAATTTGTAAGGTATGTTTTCCATGAAATTATGGGGCTCCAGCCGACGGGGAACACAAGGGGGGGACGTTTTCCATACCCGTAGGGGAGGGGTGGAGGAACCCCCGCGACATCCCAAATACCAAAGAGCGGGGGTTCCGAGACCCTCCCGGAGGGGGGAATTAGTCCTACCGCGTAGTTCCCCGGAAGGCCGAGAGACCCGACTCTGTACATCTTGTGCGGTAAACCCTTGGGGTATTCTTTAGTTAAAAAAAAGCAAAATTTATAGAAAGTCTATTTATTTTAACGAGTAACCAATAAAAGTCTCTAAATAGGCTTTCTAATCATATCAACTATAATTAACAATATTTTTTTTTTTAATTTTATTATGTTAAAATTTTACCAGGATCCAAAAATGTATTCCTTTCGCTGTAGCTATTGTATTTTTTGAGATTTTTTTCTTTTTTTTTTACATTTTCCCGCACTAAAAATGTTTACCAGGATTTATTGTTTTTCCGACAACGTATTCTTTTATCCTGTAGCTATTGTAGTTTATGAGATAATGAGTTTGGTAAGTTTTAAACCAAATTTCACCGATATATTATTATTAAACTTGACTATAAAATTAATTAACTTTATAGTCAAATTTACAGAGTTATGATGTCACGAGTAATAAAACATGTTGTAAATGCAATTACCCATAAAAATGATATATATTTTAACCTTAAAATCCCCGAATTGTTGCACATTGAACTTTCGATAACTACTTTTTCTTTTATGTTCTGAAGTGTCTTCTCTTTTCAGAAACCAGCAGTAATCACTCATCATTGCTTCATCCATCTGCCCTGATAACGTTTCTCCATTTGCTGTATATCTTGGTGGAATCTTTCACCTTGTTCATCGCTTACTGCCCCGAGATTTGGTGGAAAGAATGTCAGATGCGAATGAAAAATGTATTTTTAGTGACATTCTGCAGCCTAAGTTCTTGTAATTAACTAGCAACCTCTCTACTATACGATCGCTATTTTAAACTCGTTTGTTTCCAAGGAAGCCTAATTGACTTTCTTCATTAGGCATTTTTGAAAATTTAAAACCATTAAAATTTATTATTAACCAAAATTTAATTAATCGCCTGTCACCTGTTTTATCAAAGTACTATGCTATTGTCTCAACGCTATGCCACCAATATAAGATTTTTAACTTTGACAAGACAAATTTCAGGTGACAGGATAAGAAAACTTTTAATTAGCAATGACTTTATTATTATATATTCTTTATTTGACACAATTGGTAGCAAGAATAATCTTTAATGACAATAAACGTGACACGTGACTTAGTGAGCGTGGTAACTTCGTGAGCGTGGTAACTTCGGAGTAAGCGTGTAGAATTCGTAGCACAGAACGGACTCATATACCTACTGGAATAGAACTATTACGGAAAAGGTCAGCTTACGTGTGTTTTAAGAATTGTTACATAAAGGGAACCCAAACTACGGCCACTTCCGTATGAATGGGGGCGAGCCTTGGCCACTTCCAAAAGCTCTAGGGAAACTCGAAGTGAGTTTGGGAAACGGTCACTACCGTTTCAAGAAACAGTACTTCGGCCACTTCCGTAAGCACTGGCGCCGAATCGGCCACTTCCGAATTCGACTAGGGAAAGGCTGAAGGCCTTGGGCGACAGTAACTACCGTCTTAAAATGGGACCCACTTGTCGGCCACTTCCGTCCAAGTGAGGGCGAGCTATGGCCACTTCCAAAAGCTCTGGGGAAACCCGAAGGTTTGGGAAACGGTCACTACCGTTCCAGTAAACAATGCTTCGGCCACTTCCGTAAGCACTGCCGCTAGCCAAGTGAAGCTCGGTTAGCTAAAATAAGTTTCGGCTGGGAGGCTATTGCTTCCCTAAAGCGGTATAACCACAGTTGCCTAGTGAGATAGCCTAGAGATCTACTCCAGTTGCTTTCTGAAATCCTCAAATCTCGTGCCTCAGTTATTCCTCAAAGAAGTTTGAATCAATAAATTATTAACTATAAAGAAATAACCTTTAAATAATATTTACATAATCTAAAGAAATAAATTTTAATGAAATAAGTCTAAATTATTCGTACTTCTTGAGAAATAAAGGGTAACTAATTTATCTTTAATATATCATATAATTACATTTATGTACAAACTCTAAATTCGATTTATAATACTGTAATAATATTTTATAGCAATATTATTCTTATTGAACTACGGAAAATACTAATTACTACTAATATTATCTTAAAACTAATTGTTTTAACACATAAAGTCCTTCAAATATCTTTATGAAAAGAAAATTTAAAATGAAACTTAAGTAACGGCATGTATTCCGCATCTTTAAAACGCAAGGAAAGCTTCAAAATATCATCCTTCTAAAATAGGCTTAATAATAATTAATTAACTTTTAAACACTTAAAAATACTTTAATATTTATAATATTAAATATATAAATACATTTAACAAACAATTAAACGTTTATTTAAATGATTCTTAAATTATTAAATGAAAATAAAATATTACGAATACGCGTCATTTTTGAGCAAAATAAATGCATCGATCTAAAATCATATCATTGCGGAGCTCAAAAAGTTTTAAAAGTATTCTTTCCATTATTCTATTTGTATATACATTTATCTGATAAATAAATCTAAATAAAGCCATTGCATTTTAATTATAAATAATGTAATGGTATCCTCGATAAAAAAAATAATGGCTTATATACTAAATCACTTAAATATGAAGGATTTTCTTTATCCTTTAATAATTTATTTAAATAATAATCCAATGTAATTATTTACACCCACGTCTCTCTTCATTAAAACGATTCTTTAAACTGAACCATAAGAGCATTTCAAGTTCATATCTTTGATAAATGAAACTTGATGAAGACATCTTTTAAACTCATTGGATGGGTAACTTAGCTATTTTATCATAATATAAAATAATCAACTGGCTTTGTTTTACGGGTAACTTAAGCAATTTTACTTTCTAAATAAGTTGGAATAAAAAAATAAAAATTTTACAATATATATATATATATATATATATATATTATATATAGTTATATATATATATTATATAATATATATATTATATATATATATATATATATATATTATTTGTAACGGTATTACATGGCAATGTAGGGGGCTCGAGCCGACGGGGAACACAGGGGGGGGACGTTTTCCATAATCCGTAGGGAAAGGACGGAGGAACCCCCGCGACACCAAAACACCAAAGAGCGGGGGTTCTGGAGACCATCCCCGGAGGGGGGTGAAATAGTCCTACCCAAAAGGTTTAAAAAAAAAAAGTTTTTTCCCCGCGAAGGACGAGAGATCCCTACTGCTGCCATCAGTGCGGTATACCTTGCGGGTATTCTTTAGTTAAAAAAAAAATTTACTAGAAAGTATTTATTATAACGAGTAACGTATAAAATGTTTCTAAAGAGGCTTTCTACCTATTACTATAATATTAACAATAATTTTTTTTTCATTTTTATACATTTTCCATACTAAAATTTTACCAGGATTCCAAAAATGTAAAAACATTTTCCCTGTAGCTATTGTAGTTTTTGAGATATAATTTTTTTTTTTTAACATTTTCCGCACTAAAATTAGACCAGCATTCCAGCAATGTATTCCTTTTCCCGGTAGCTGTTGTAGTTTTTGAGATATGGATTGTGGCTTCTTCTGAAGCTGACATATATATATATGATATAATATATATATATATATATAATATATATATATATATATATATATATATATATATATATATATATATATATATAAAAATAATATATATACCTTTTTCTGACTTAAATGTCAGTTTTACGCTCCGCTACCAATGTAATGTTCAAGAGTCTGGGGGTAAACCGAGACTCAAGAACACCAGCAATGGCAGCAGAACATATAATGAATGGATGGAGAAATAATAATTAATAATTAGAAAATAAAAAAAATTGTAATAGTGAAATAGTGAAATGTAACTTACATAGAAAAAGAAATCATGCAGAGCAAAGCAAAACAAAGCGGCCCGCTGGGCCCAAAAGGCCATACTCCATTTCGCATAATGAATGAAGCAAACTTTCACTCGCACACAATGAAATGGAATTGAGATGATTGATTTATTCTCATGCAAGGAATATCGAAGCCACAAGGTATATGCAAATTAAAAAATATAAAAATGAGATTAGTCACCGCGAAGCAAAAAGCAAAGGATATTGGATAATAGAATCATCATAAATATTTACCTTAATTATAATTTAGAATTATTTGCCTTGAGTATTTAAAATAATTAACCAGATGCTTTTAAGGTATGTAAAAGGATAATAGAGGTTTTCAATATTATTTAATATAGAAAAATAACCCTATATGACTTTCTGCATTCATACCACATCAACAAGTAATAGAAATTTAAATAAGATAATCCCTCAATACATGCAATTTCAGTGCGCTGTCAAATCGTTCCAAAAATTCCCAATAATCCCCTTAAAATATAATAGTGTACTATTTAAATTTTTACAATCTACCATAAACAAAATATATATACTATAATTTCTTTGTTCTCGCGGAACAAAGTTAAATTTTTAACACATATAGAACTGTCTATAATGTACTTTATTTAATGTCGTATAATATCTGTATATTTCTTATTATTATAGGCACAACTATTGCACAAATAAACTATAAAGACACTGTTTATTATAGTATAAATTTCTTTGTCACTAGCACATAACACAAACCATGGTAATTAGTTTTTAATAGTTTTTCATTAACCGGTTGTACTATATGTTTCCTTTAAAAGTAAAAGTTTCTTTCTTTTGATTCAATACGGTATATATTTTATTAATTTCTGCACTGGTTTATAATGTCATAAACCTATTTCAAAGTAGTTCAGAACCAATGCAAAAGCAAGTCCCGGCCTAGCTCAAACAAATCCGTAACCGGATGAAATAAATCCGTAACTAGATGACCCCTAGATTTTCCTAGAGGCCATAAAAGAATCGTCGTAATAAGTAGAACCGTAATTGACCGTTAAAGGCCTTATAAATTCCGTAGTATAATAGATTTCGTAGGATAATTTTTCAGTGGAAAGCATATAGAAGAGCAACATGGACTCAATGATAAAGAATTTCTCTAGATGTTAATATTGATTTGCTTTTAGTTGATCTTTAATTATAAATCTTTGGAGTTCTGAAGTTCTGCTAGACGTATTATAGATATCGAAAGCCAATGATCTGATTTTTTCGAGCGCAACGTTCTGTGCTATAACTTTTTTCAGCGCATCAGCTGTAGGTATGATCCTCAGTAACTGCTGACAGTTTTTAATTACTCTTATTATATATGTGTGTTCGGATTATCAGCAATTTTTGTAAAGCAATTTTTGTATCCCATTCTAAGAGCATAGGCCAATAAGTTCTTATATACGAACATACAAAATTAACTCATTATGAATAATTTATTACAAATCACATTTGATGAATAAAAGTGGTTTTAAAATTAAAAGGGTTCGAAAAGTACTTCATTTAATGATCAA
>JABUQX010046999.1:22500-35000 GCA_015478945.1 Trachelipus rathkii
ATATTGTTCCGAGTATATGAAATCCTAACAATCAAATTATAAGTGGTGACGACCAATGATTCAAAATATATACGGACATTTTACGTATTTTACACGACTGGCCGTCAGTTTTTAAATTTTTTTTAAACTAATGGGAAATACGCCAGGGTAAACCGCAAAGATGGCAGGATCGGGGTCTCCCATCGCCTCCGGGTAACGCCGGGGGTAGGACTTTATTTCCACCCCTCGTCCGGGGAGGGGTCCTCCGGAACCACTTGTCCCGCTGTTTGGTATTTTGGTGTCACGGGGGGTCTCTCCGCGCCCTCCCCTAACGGAGGTATGGATGAAAACGTTCCCCCCCTGTCCCCCGTAGGTCTCGAAGGCCCCTAATTTTTTTTTTTTTTTTTTAATTATTAATTATTATTTATTTTAACATATTTGTAAATAAAGCTTTATACGCTGATTCCAATATGTAATTGGTTTTTCTGTAAGTGTCGTACACTTCGAGTTTTAATAAAAGAGAAAAAAATGTTTTTTTTTTATGTTTTACATTTTTGTAAATATAGCTTTATAACAATTTACCAAAATTATGTAATTGGTTTTTTTTCTGCGTAAGTGACGTCTTTTTCGAGATAATTTTTTCATTTTTAAAAACGAAAAAAGTAAAGAAATGTTGATTTTTAAAAATTATTAAAAAATACTTCGAACCTTTTGAATCATGTCTGTTACCCCGCACTGAAATTCATTGTTGGTTATTGACTTTTTAAACCATTGTAGCGAGTTCAATTACAAAAATGCTGTAATAGATACAGTCAAGGTTTAAGTATATCATATTATGATAAAGTAATAGCCAAACTACTTTATCTACATTATGATGAGTAATACTACACTGATGGCTGAAAAAGTTTATAGCAACAGAAGTTTGCGCCTCGAAAAAATCAAGATCATTGGCTTCGATATGGATTATACTCTAGCAGAACTTCAGAACTCCAAAGATTTATAATTAAAGATCAACTAAAAGCAAATCAATATTAACATCTAGAGAAATTCTTTATCATTGAGTCCATGTTGCTCTTCTATATGCTTTCCACTGAAAAATTATCCTACGAAATCTATTATACTACGGAATTTATAAGGCCTTTAACGGTCAATTACGGTTCTACTTATTACGACGATTCTTTTATGGCCTCTAGGAAAATCTAGGGGTCATCTAGTTACGGATTTATTTCATCCGGTTACGGATTTGTTTGAGCTAGGCCGGGACTTGCTTTTGCATTGGTTCTGAACTACTTTGAAATAGGTTTATGACATTATAAACCAGTGCAGAAATTAATAAAATATATACCGTATTGAATCAAAAGAAAGAATATGTAACTATTTAAAGCTAATGATATTACTATAATTTTTTTCTTTAATAACTATTTTATTTATACAGTTAATTAGGAATGTTAACATTGTATTGATATTATAGCATGAAAATAATGTAGTTAGTATATCATGTTAACACTGCATGGCTAGTAAAAGGTAGTAATGCATAGTTAGCATAACATGTTAACACAGTTAATATTTTTTGATTTTGCAGCTACTATGACATATTTTGTTAACTTGTATTGCCATTTTTTCCTAATATAATTAGTATATATATTTTTAAATAACTGATAAGATAACATGCAAGATTTAATTTTTCAAATGTTGATTTCAGAAATTATTAATATTCATTTATTACATTTCTAATTAAATAATATGTAACTGTAAACTATAATGATAAAGAATCAAAATTTTCTTAATTTACTTGGATTACACATTACATCATTATGACATCAAAAAATTATCAATTATATAATATTCATATAAAATTTAAATCATTAAATGTTCATAATTCATAAATTTTGATGAGCTTCCATTTATAATTATAACATACAATTTTCGTAAGTTAAAAAAATAACAAATTTTATAACATCCAAAAATTATTTAGAAGATTGGCTAATAATTACGCTTGTATATTTTATAGAAACTTAACGACATTGATTTTAATTATAAATAATAATTTATATGATTTTACAATTTTAATATTGAAGTTTTAGAATTTATATGCTAATTATATATATATATTTTTTTACTATAAAATGAAAAGGTTCTGAGCTGGAGTAGAGGCCAGAGCAGAATAAATTTTTAAATTATAAAGCCAGAGTTAGGATATTATAAAACAATTTAGTTGGAGCTGAGACGAAGCCAGTAACAAATTTCATTCTTGGCAGTCCTGGATATGAGAATTTAAATTACTATGAGCTTTAATTGTAACGTATGTAATTTCAAATTATAATAAAAAAGAATCATGACTCATATTATTCAATTATAATTATGTAATTGAGAATTGAGTATGATTTTTATAATCATTAATTTTAATTGCAATTGTATTTTAATATCAAAATTTAGTTGATTTCTGATATAATAAAATTATCAAATATAATAACAATAAAAATTATTAATTTTTTTTTTATAATAATATAAAAAGTGTTTCAATTTACTATTTTTCATCTTAATATTAAAATTCAAGGTATAATTTATTTAAAATTCATAATTTTGATGATAAATATGCAATTAAAATTTTATAATTAAAAACAGGTGTACTTTGTAACTACATATAATTCTATATTGTTAAATAAAGTTATAATTAATTAAATTTACAATTATAATTTAAAAACTTTCAACTTTTATAATTACAATAATATTTTCAGGAATTATAATTTAAGTACTTTTTATCGAGAGTTTTAAGAATGTTACGTTATAAAATTTGTAATTGTAGTACTGAATTATAGTGTTAAATAACTTTGAAGTAAAACTCCAGTATAACTAAAACTTATTTTTTAAAAAATTTACAAATGTATAATAGAATTCACATAAATCACTTTTGATGAACTGTTATTTGAATAGTTTACATATACAGTCACTCAAAATTACAACCAATTTATTTGTGATTGGAGTGTACTTAATAAAAAAATGTATTTACATAATTTACATTCATAACGATAAAGATTTTTTTTAAAAAATTTACCTATGTGTGTAATAGTTTACATAACTCACTTCTGATGAACTATTATTTAAATAGTTTACAAATACAGTAACTCAGAATTGCAGCCAAATCATTTGTGATTAGAGTGTACATAATAAAAAAATATATTTACATAATTATGATTATAATGATAAAGACTTTTTAATTTACATATGTGTGTCATAATTCACATGAATCTCTTTTGATAAACTATTATTTGAATAGTTTACAAATACAGTCACTCAGAAATACAGCCAATTTATTTGTGATTAGAGTGTACATAATATTACATTATTTTTAATTATAATGATAAAAAATTTATTTTAATTCATATATCTGTGTAATAGTTCACATAACTCACTTTTGATGAACTATTATTTTAATAATTTACAAATACAGTCATCCAGAATTGAAAACCAATTTATTTGTGATTAGACTGTACATAATAAAAAATATATTTACATAATTTATAATTATAATGTAAAAGACTTTTTAATTTACATATGTTTGTTATAGTTCACATAACTCACTCTTGATGAACTATTATTTGGATAGTTTACAAATACAGGCACTCAGAATCTGTGATTATATATAATAAAAAAAATATATTTACATAATTTATAATTATAATGATAAAGAATTTTTAATTTACATATGTGTGTTATAATTCACATAACTCACTCCTGATTAACTATTATTTGAATAATTTACAAATTTAGTCACTCAGAATTGCAACCAAACCAATTTATTTGTGATTAGAATGTACATGATAAAAAATATATTCACATAATTTATAATTAAAATGATAAAGAATTTCTAATTTACATATGTGCTATAATTCACATAACTAACCCATGATGAACTATTATTTAAATAGTTAACGAATACAGTCAAAATTGCAAGCAATTTATTTATAATTAGAGTTTACACAAAAAAAATATATTTACATAATTTGTAATTATAATGATAAGGAATTTTTAATTTACATAGGTGTGTTATAATTCACATAACTCACTCTTGATAAAGAATTATTTGAATAATTTACAAACACTGCCACTCAGAATTGCAATCAATTTATTTGTGATCAGAGTTTACATAATGAAAAATATTCACATACTTTATAATTATAATGATGAAGAATTTTAATTTGAGTATCTTATTATTAAAATCATAAAGAAAGTAAACTTTAATAATTCTAATATAATATTATTTTAAAAATTTATAAAAAATTATAACAATTCAAATGAATTACTTCTAAATTACATAATTTTGATTTATACATAATATTTTTTTATATATTATATAATTATATTTATAGTACTTTCTAGCTGAAACATAGTAATATATATTTATATATATAAATATATAATATTATATATAGTTTTTTTTTTATTTTTATTTTAAGCTATGTAGTACATAGAGAACACCACCACGGCTTACAATAGCAGACCAGCCAAACACTGGGCTGAAACATAGAAATAACTTATCTCCCCCAGAGGGCCCTGGAACATACATGTTCCAAAAATCCTGAGGCAGTTGACGACGAAGGAAATGAATATTCAGTATTTGAAAAATCAAATAATTTAAATGAATTCTATATCATATAATCTTGATAAAAATTATTTATATTTTCAAATGTTACGAAGAAAATACACTTCTTAAAGATAACAAGAAAAATAGTTACTCTAGCTAATGTGGAGGAGTTTCTGTAGAAATATATATGGATAATCTTTTATGAGAAGGTATTTAATGGAGCGTAAAGTAGGTAAAATGACAACGGCATAACTATAATATTTCATAGTTGGGAATCAAATCAAATGAGATATGGCAAACAGATTGTGTGGTGCGGCTGAACAGCAAAAATTTGCACATAGAGAGAGGTTCCGTGAGTGACATATAGATGACCGTGAGTGATATTGGTGTTGGCCATATGGAGGTCAGTGCAAGTAGTCACCTACAGAAGCTCTTCTCTTCTTGAGAGAGCGAAGAGCCACATCCCAATGCTAGATACTTTAATGTTTTCCTGAGTTTCATTCCCTAAGCGCTGATTCACTAACTCGTCCAAACACTATCTTTATGACCAAACAAGTATCACAAGCCTTTGATCGGAGAGCAGGATAGTAATTACAGTTGATGGGTAAGGTACGCCCTTCGTCGAATGGCAATCAATGAGGAGGGATACCTGGAACAACTCCGAATAAGGAGGAAGTAACAGCTATCTGGCCTCTATCTGTCAGCGTGAGATTTCAATTGCCAGTTACTACCCTACATGAGAGGTGCGACCAACATAACTTGGTCCTTTACGGAGTGTAAGCAGCTAGAAGAAATCTGTTGTACATAGGTGAGATACATTGAGTGTTTTATTTTAGAAATATAATGGAGGTTTTATAGCTGACTTGCAGTTCGACTGAGCGAATCTGAATAAATGATCATATGGGCCTTGGTTTAGGAATTAGAATTTGGGGAAGGGCAATCATTATAGCCATTAAATCTGACCTATAAAAAATTGCATGACATAAGGAGGAGAGGTAATCGGGAGATGTTGTAAGTCAGAGAAAGATCAAGCATGATGCTCACCACACTTGAGTCCTACTATTTTAAAGCTACCGTAAAGTAAATACACTGGAGTAAAATTTAAATCTTTGCACTACAGAATGAGAATTATGGAATGATGTCACTTTTATACAATGACAGAAGAGGTAGGCTAGATTTGGAGAGAGAGTATTAAGTAAGATAAAGCAATGGTGGTGATATTAAGTTCGGGAAAAGGCCAAAAGTTTAGTAACCCTTCGTCATAAGAATAAAAGTGACAGCACCTGTTTGTGCATAGAGATTCAATATGAGAAAAATTAAGGTTGTTATGTTTATAGAATTGTTTGCAAATGGTGTTCCACATTTAGGGTGGATTCCGGTTTCCACCTCTACTTATTGCATAAGTTGAAGCTATAAGCTAATAGAGGCTTATAAACTGTCCCAATGTCCCATACTTTCTAACTCCCTTGAACCCTCTTTAACTGCAAGTGAGTTGGTGCCCTATCTATTTTCTCTTAAGGTTATTACATAATGGCTGTGCTACAAGAGAATTATGACCTCATCGCATTCCTTATTACCACCTAACTGAGCGAGTCGTACCCTCACGTAATACAAGAGGTGCCCTATATGTTCTCAATAAATGAAAAATTGTGTGAAATATATGGAGACTAACAAGGATCACTCACGTTGTGGAATACCACATTTCTATGCCACATCCTCTATCTGTTTATGTGGAACTCCTTGCCCTATTATCTATTTTCCCTGCAAATATTCAATCTTCCTCTACTTATGAGATCCTCTATCTAGGGGATTTCAAGCGTTAGTCAAGGGACAGGGTGGGTTTAATCTTTCTATTTATTTAAATTATAAGTTTTTTTTTTATTTTTTTTTTTTTTTTTTTTTTTTTTTTTTTTTTATGGTCCAAGTTATAAACTTTGGCCTTAAAGTGGTGGTGTATCAATGTTAAAAAAAAAAAAAAAAAGCTCCAGTAAATTAAGATTCACTGAGGTCTCCTGCAGAATCAGTTGAGTCATTAGAATACATGTTTTGGGGTTTGAAAAACGAAGGCTATAATTGTACAAATTGAGATTGATACTTCCTCATTCGAAGAGATGTGAGCATCACATTGGATTCAACTTCAAACAAGGTGAGGGACGATCGAAAGGCTCCAGTAGAGATACGTATCACCATATCGGTTTCGAGGATGGGATCTAACAAGTGTAGTAGTGTTTTAGTGGAGTCCTAGACCAATATACTATTGACAGCATTTAAGTCCAGTTTCTATTGTAATTTAGTGATCTATGTAAAGTATCTAAAAGGGACTTGCGATCAGCACCCCAGAAGATTTTTGAGGCGAGATTTGAATGTATACGTCAAGCGTCGATGACAAGTTGTTTTTTCAGAGTTTAATATGCTCACAGTTTTCATATGTCTTAAGTGGTTAACATTCATCAAAATGAAGTCCTTAGAAATCTTGACTTTGAAGGTTTACCTATATATTATACATAGGAATGGGCGAACCTATATAAGTTTAAGGTTCGCGGAAGAAGGTGCCAGGTCTCCTAATTGATTCCCTTTTCACTTAAAAAGCACTGCCTTGAGGTTTATGCGCCTGGGAGGAGAAATGAGAAACACCAATGTCCTTTGGTACGCCACCATTGTGAATATTTTCTCCCAAATTATTTAACTATTGAACGTTTGCAAGGTTCGACCGAAAAGGCAGCCTGGTAAATACCTAGCTATATATAAAATCGATCCTGGATACACATTCCTACATTAGAGATATATAATTGACAGGGCATTGAAGCTAGTTATTTTGCTCACAATCTCGAGTTCATTGTGAGTAAGAATCCAGTTATTCTATAGCGTCCTATATTAATTCGTCATCCATTCATAGTCATGAGTATATAGTGTATTGACTAATTATAAAAAAATAATACGTCCTCTCCACTTTTGAGTAAATATAATTTCATTTAACCTGGGAGTGATGTATTCTTGATTTTATACACAGAAGGCATTTTGACGAAAAATAATGGTATTTGTCACAGTCTAGGATATATCACAAGAGCGTATTTTTAAAATGGAGTTTTATAGGAGAATATCTCAATCTCCACATTGTTCCAGAGTAACTTTTTTCAAAGTGTGTTCAAATGTGATACCTTAATAGAACATTTTCTCCTTCCTATTGTTAGTAAGTGCTTTTTCTCGGATGTGTTCTTATTGAGTCTATGTTTTTTTAACAAAGGAGTACTCTCCACTAGCTTAAAAACATCGATTTTTTTGTTGGATAACACAAAACTTTGATACTTGATATAAAACAGTGCTCTTCGGGCGACATCTCCAGATATCAGGCATATGATTATATACAGTATACATTGTACATGTCAGCAACATATTAGTATTTGTTGTTCGCTAACAGTCAGTGATCTTTTCCAGTTGGGGAAATAGGAATTTGCAAAAGCTGTAGTTGATTCAAAATAGATGTACACATATAAGATTTAATCGCAGATTCTGTTAATATAGATTCCAGCAAAATGAGCTGATGCCTTGATCTGAGGGCATTGTGATGAGAGTACTGGAGCATGATGCTAACGCAAATCATGTCTGGGTCAAGAGAACCGTCTTGCTATTCCTTGATCTATACGCTGTATGCCTAACCCAGCCCATGCAGTTTGATACTCTACCAAGTGTAAAAAGACAAGTTGTAGGTATGAATCTTTTCCCCCCTTTCGGCATGTATTGAATAAGTCTCGAGGTATGTGCAGTGTTAGTTCTCAATTTTTGAAAGGCTTCAGGAAAGCAGAAAGAACTTAAAACTATAACCTAAAGCATCTGCAATAGCAGCAGGAGTGGAGATCGTGTCAGTTATATTAGGACCATAACAGAGAACTGTGGGTGAGGAGTTGTTGGAGTGACAAAGTATTTTCTGTGTAAATTTCTCACTAAAGGAAGGGGAGTTGTAGAGTTAACAGTCGAAATGCAAGTTCAAAAAAATTATTTGCGTGTTTGTTGATTAATTCGCCGAGATCTTGCTGCAGCGGCTTTAAAAATGATCATGTTTAGGGTGGTAAGGTCATTTTGTATTGCCTGTATAGTTTCTTTTCTCTCTGTTAGCTTGTGCGCACTCTTTGGACCACCAAGGGGTTGCTGACCGCCTGCAGAATGGAAGCTTCCACTGCTGAGATGACAACTTGCTGGAAAAAGCGAAAGGCATCATCTACAGTCGGAAACCGGTTATTGAAGGGAGAAAGTGGAATAGCTGTGGCTTTATAAAAAGGAGCCCACTCCGCTCGGTCATAACGCCAGCTGGGGTTAGGTTTTAACAGTGGGCTAGGTACAAGCTCAGCTAAAGCTATTGGGTAATGGTCACTGCCATATAAATAATCAAAGAGGGACCAGGTAAAGCGATTCCTAAGGGAATGGGAACAAAAGGAGATATCAAAACAGGAAGAGGTGTGTGTATCTAAGCGTTCATATGTAGGGAGTCCTGTGTTAAGACATCCCAGGGAAAGGGGAGTTAGAAGATCTACAAGGATATTGGACTTAGACGAAGTCACCGCTTAAGGGATGATAGAGATTGAAGTCTCCTAGTATAACAACCAGAGTAGGGAGCTGTTTGAAAAGATCAGCTAAGTTGACCTTAGTAAATTCACTACTCAGAGCAAAAGTAGATTGAGCAAATATTAAGATCAGTGGACAAATGAATTCGTGCTGCCACTGCAATGAAGTGGAGGAAGAGGGCTGAGAATAGAGGAAAAATTTATGAATAAGTATTCCTGCACCTCCCCTATCATTGTCACCTCTTTCTATAGAGGTTAGCGGCGATTTATATTTCGACGGTTGAAAGAAGTCGCGTTGATGTAGTCGAAGTTCCTGCAAACATATGCACTTTGGTGTACATGGTTATTAGTTGAACAAGTTCTTCAAAATTAGAATAGTAGCCACGAAAATTCCATTGAAGGAAAGTGGCCATTCTGTGTTGTTATGAATGTTATGATGATGGTCTTTTTGAGACAATTGTCTTTATGTGACTAGGGGTAGTATTGGAGGTAGATTCAGATGAAGAGGAAAGGCTGAGACGTGGATCTCGACAAGGAGGAGCAACAAATCTTGGTGGTAAAGAATAGTCATATAACAGAGATTTGGGTTTACGACTGCTTTTGGGAAGGAGTTTTCAGTAGTATTTGGTGAGGGGGCATAGCCTTAAATGTGAGATAAGTTGAGTTCAACAGAGTCCAAATTATTGTGTGGGTTTGGTTGGTCATTGGAAGAGCAACTGAAATGCGTCAGTTATTAATGAGAGTGGTATCAGTATCTGCCAAGCAACCAGATTCAGAAATGTGTTAGGGATATGGAGTTCTCTCCATGGAAATGGGAAAGGAAGATGTCCCTGGAAGGGTGTCATCTTTATGAGAATGTGTTGGGGTTACGATATTGGGTTCATATAGGATTTGCTGGATTTACAAGGTCCGATACTGGAGATTTTGCCAGTAATTCATCATGCGAGTGATTTTGGGAGATTGGACAATTTATGAATGGGGACCTATGGGTCTCCTTTCATGTCTCAGACAGATCCAGAATGCTTAGAGCGTTTGCAAAGTTTATGTTGGACAGTTTTCCATTCGCCTTTCTTGGAAGCGCAAAAGCATAAAAAAGAGAAATGGGTCATCCACAGTTATAATCAAGTCCTTTGAAGGTGACATGTATTGTTATAAAGTCTCAAGAACTCCGGATCTATATGTAATCCGCGAGGAAGATTCGGAAGAAGATTTATAGGAAGATTCAGAAGAGCTAGAATTATACTGCAGACTCTTAGAGGGTTGATTGGTGGGTTGTCCAATAGCTGTGATTGATTGGGTACAATCTATTGAAGCCATTACTTTTGCTTCTGGAATAGACTTGTGGCAATGTCTCTTCCAGGTTGCATTTTTCACATCTGGGGTTAATGTGTTTTTGTTTAAAAATTTGGATGCTCTGTATTTAAAAGAATAATCTTTAACTTGGCCATTATTCTTTTCTTTATGTTTAGGAACATCTCTTTCAGGAATTTGAGTAAAAGTGGGAGGCAAATTAAGGGACAAAGAGACAGTAATCTTGCACAAGTTTGGAGAGCCTATTGGGAAGGTATGGGACAGTGTGTCTTGGCAGGAAATGTTTTCCAAGTTTTGCATTGGATGAACCAGCTGGATTGTTGATGGCTTTTTGGAAGAGAGATTGGATCAAGGGCTGCTTTTGTACTATTTGAGGAGTCAGTAGTGTGGGCAATTCAGGCAGACAGGTTGCAGTAGCTGCCTGAGTTTCACTAGGATTTAGGAGGAGTTCTGTTAGGATGGGGTTGAGTTGGCGGATTAACACACGGAGGCTTGGGGGTAGCTGTAATTGTGGCATAAGATTGCCTTTGATTTGTCTGCTCAATTTATGTATGATACATAACTCCAAAGCCTCCTGTTCAAACAGGTAAGACGGGCATTTGAAGGAAGAAGCACTGTGGAGGAGTCCACAGTTTCTACTGTTAGGGGTATTTTCACAAGGTGTGAAATAATTCTCCGCAAGTAGAGCATATGTCATCCAAATCCTATCAATCACCATCTCGCCTCCATTCTTGATCATTTCACCGTAATTTCATCAATATTTTTTCATGATGGCTATCATAATAACAGGTTCTGGATGTTATATCGTAAGAGGATTAATATAACTATGTAGTGCAGATACACTTGTTAATAAACTAATATGTGTTAATGTAACCTATTAATTTATTTATATACTCATTATGTTAAGTATGATATGTATATAATACTGGGGTGTTATAAAGGTCAGTAGTATATAATTACGGGTAAGGTTTTAATGAGTATTTGATTACAAGTGAGTTATCCCGGTTGAAGTAGGGGAAATCTATAAAAAATTGATTTGTGTACGGAAAATATCTTTCTCATATGTATGTGAGTAATTTATATTTATCCGCAAAACAGAACAGCTGTGTTTTCACGATTAGGTGGCGGCCTCCTGTATAATGAGAAAGGATTAACATAAATAGTGGCGTTATACCTTACTCGTTACTTTAGATTAGATGACTCTGGTCCGTATTGAGTCATTATTAAGGCGTTCTATCAGGGTAGAGAAGTGAAATGTAAAGGAAAGTTATATATCGTAGGTAAATCCGAGTTAACGTTACCGTTCCTCTCAAAGTTATAGGATCGAGTGTAAATAGGTAAGAATGACAAAGAATTGTGAGATACTAATTTGATTTTTTTTGATATTCTGAGTTTTAGACAAATAGCACTTTTTATAATCGAGAGGAATAGTTATGAACCTATATTATTACTCATTACTATCACAATGTGACTTAGGAGGGTATCTTCAATATCTATAGTGGCTATTTTTCGAGTGTACATACTGTAATGATATAATGGAATAATTAGTAGTTATCTTGTACATCTAAAGTAATTAAATAAGAGTTTTTGGAGTAGTAATTAGCGGATCGTAGTTATGTTAAATACAATATATATATATCGGGAATTAGACTAAATATGTTAATCTGAGCTTGTACAATTTAACCTTAGGTAGGGGTGTCAAAGCTAGTATTGGATGATAATGATATCGAATGAGATAACGACTAATTATTACTAGTGAGGTAGGTACACTACTTATTTACGGGTATTTTGCTATAAGCACGGTGCTCTTGTTATGTGGTAGCAAGCTCTTATATGGGGATTGTTTATTGGGTATAATATATAGTTTTAAAGTCATGGGTTATACGTAATTTAATGTAATATATAATCACTGAAGATATCTAATGATCTAGATAATTATATTATTATAATATATTCTATTATATTAGTGATAATATGAATTTTATTGATATTATATACTATATAAGTTATATATCATATATATTATAATATTATATATTTAATATATTTATATATATCTAGATTTA
>JABUQX010046999.1:40000-52500 GCA_015478945.1 Trachelipus rathkii
AGTGCTAGCATGATACCCCCGCCGGTTGACGCAAGCGAACAACTTGACTGGTTCGATGAGGAAGAAGCAGACAATAACCAGGAGAGTGAATATGATATTGAGGCATTTAGGAAATCAATAGCGTTCCCGGAAGATAGTTACACTTTCGGAGTAAGGAGCAGTGACGAGAGTGAGGAGGAAATGGATTTTGGTTGTGATAAGGTAGTGGACTCAATTGGAACCCTGGAGGCAGTCTGTACTGAGAATCAAGATGAAGACCTTGAGACACAAGAGGAAGAACAGACGGAGGAATGAGGGTGTTTTCATGCTATGTTAGCTATGAGATTATCAGTAGAGTGCTATACCATTTTGTGGACATTTGTCACTAACAACCCGGATCACGAGGTTTTGAGGAAAAGTGTAAAGTAAGGTTAAGGTTGAGTTTGAGATCTATATTGGAGGTAGAAAGACGAATGTGGAAGTAGTTTAGGATGATAAACTAGTAGTTAAGAGCGGTTACATGACAAGTACTAATATATTGCGAGTAGTGAATTTAAACTTGTGTGAGAGAGAGAGAGAGAGAGAGAGAGGGAGAGAGAGTAGTTACGTATACATGGGTTGTTGTTATTATTATTACTATTATTATTATTATTACTATTATTACTATTATTACTATTATTATTATTATTATTATTATTATTATTATTATTATTATTATTATTATTATTATTATTATTATTATTATTATTATTATTATTATTATTATTATTATTATTATTATTATTATTATTATTGCTATTTTGTATCATGCTGTAAATATTGGGGGCACATATATGATTGTGGACATTTTTATTTCAAGGGGCTCCACGGTTACCCGGCTTCACGGCTACCCGACTCCAAGGTTACCCCAACCTTCACGGATTTTGTGAACCGAACTTTGGTATTTAGGTTACCCCAACCTGCACAGATTGTGTAAACCGAATTTTGGTATTGAGGTTACCCCAACCTGCACGGATTTTGTTAACCGAATTTTTGCATTGAGGCTACCCTAACTTGCACGGATTTTGTAAATCGAATTTTGGCATTGAGGCTACCCCAACCTGCACGGATTTTGTAAACCGAATTTTGGTATTGAGGTTACCCCAACCTGCACGGATTTTGTAAACCGAATTTTGGTATTGAGGCTACCCCAACCTGTACGGATTTTGTAAACCGAATTTTGGTATTGAGGCTACCCAACCTGCACGGATATTGGTAGACCGCCCTTTTACATTGAGGTTACTCCAACTTTCACGGATTTTGCACACCGGACTTTGGCATTAAGGTTACCCCAACCTTCACGGATCAGGAGAATACTTGAGTGGTACTCCCTACCTTCATGGATCCGGAGGGTGGCTGAGTGGTACTCCCCACCTTCACGGGATTTACAGGAAAGTGTACTAGTACTTTTTACTGTCCCAGACTATTAAGGTTTTGATTTACCCGAACTGTAATAAATTAGGGTTACCTTTTTGGTGAAGGTCTTGTGTGATTCGTTCGGAGCAAACATTGTCTGAATTACTCTTATTTACGGTGTTGTATTAGACATTGTTGCAGTGAGTCCCAGTTACTTATAGCTGAGAACAGTTCGCCCTGTGAATGATATTGCCCACTTTTCTGTTTTAATAACTTGACTTATTGATTTATTATTGTTTATTTTTATGTTTGGATTTATTATTATTTTGGGGATAGTGTAGAGCTAGTTAGATTAGGAATATTTTTGGGGATATTTATTGATTCATTTGTTTATTTTTTTATTATCATTCACATTATTATTGCTGTTTATTGAGCTGTGTGTAAATATATTGATGAAAACTTGCTGCTTTATTATCTGAACCCTTTTGAAGACAGGAGAACAATACTGACCTCCCACGTATACGGTGGCTCAGGCTAGTGTGTGTTGAATCGGTAACAATATATATATATATATATATATATATATATATATTTAAAAAATAATATATAGATATTATCTATTATATATATAGTATATATACTATATATAGTATATGAGTTTTCTATATATATATATATACTATACTATAATATATTATATATATCGATGTTAAATATTGCATAAACGCAATTAATAAGTAAGTAAACAAACAAAGAACATATAAAAGGAAGGTTAAGAAATACTGCCTCCTCTCTGGGATTGAATCCACCGCATGCCTGTGGAATGAGGGCACAGTGTATAACTCGATGCTTTACCACTGAGACATCTCCACAACCCAAGAAAAGTTGGGTTTGCAAGACAGAGTTCATAGCAAATACCGAAGTTCGGAGGGCGCGCAATGGCGGAAGTTAGCTACTCCGGTGGTTCAATCTCAGAGAAGGAAGTATTTCTTTGCCTTCCCATTATATGTTCTATGTTTGTTTACTTATTTATTGCGTTTATTGCAATATTTAACATCTAAAATATGAGGAACGAGAGAAAGGATAGGCTGTGACGCCTGGTGATGCCCGCCTTGACGGAGCTCGTTGCTTGAAACTGTTCTTGGGAACCCAACTTTTTTGGGTTGGAGGATGGCTCTTTGGTAAAGCACCGGGTATATTTGTCCTCATTCGCAACAATGCGGTGATTCAATCCCATAGAAGGCAGTATTTTTTTTTACCTTCCCATTATGTTCTTTGGTTGTTTACTTATATATATATATAATATATAGTAGTATATATATATTATAATATTATTATATAATAGTATAGATATATATATATTATATATATATCATATATAATATATATAGTATATATATATATATATATTATATATATATATATAGTTATATGTAAGTGTGTATGTTTTATCGCTTTTTGATCAGTTTTTGATTGTTTTTTTGTTTTTTTTTTAATATATTGTAGCAAGTGATACCCACAATGAATTTCAGTGGTAACGGACATGATTCAAAAAGTTTCGAAATATTGTATAAAATAATTTTTTAAAAAATTACATTTATGTTAAATATTTGTTTTAAAAATTGAATATCTCGAAAAGTACGACACTTACGAAACCAATTACATATTTGCAATTAAGCGTATAAAGCTTATAACAAAAAAGCTAAAAAAAAATAAAAAATAAAAATTCATAAATGAAATATAATCGAAAAGTACGAGCACTTACAGAAAGAACCACATTATCATATTTGGATGCAGCCGTATAAAGCTTATTGGCAAAAATGTAAAAAAAAAATAAAAAAAATAGGGGGCTCCTCAAGCCGACGGGGGATAGAGGGGGGGACGTTTTTCCTTCTCCGTAGGGGCAGGGAGGAACCCCCGCGACAACCAAATACCAAAGAGCAGGGGTTCCGGAGCCCTCCCCGGAGGGGAGGAGAATAGTCTATCCTGTCGTTCCCTCGAGGGACCCCGACTCCTGCAATCTTTTTGCGGTTTAACCTTGGGTATTCCTTTAGTTATAAAAAAAAATAAAACTGACGGAGTCGTAAAACGGTATAAAGGCTCCTATATATTGTTTGAATCATATCCGTTTACCACTTAAATTGATTTGTTTAGGATCATATACTAAAATATATTAAAAACATAAACCAGAAAAAAAATTCAAAACTGACGGGTCGTAAAAACAGAAGAGGTCATGCATATATACTATATACCTATATATATATAGTATATATATATATATATATATATATATATTATATATATATATATATATATATATTATATATACGTATATGATATATATATAGTATATAATATATATATAGTACATAGTATCAGGGGCGTAGCCAGGGGGTGGGGGGCTGAGGGGGCCGCAGCCACCCGCAATTTATCGACTGCAATTTTTTCAGCAGAAACCAAACTTTTAAACAAATATATAATATATATTATATATATATATATAGTCGTTAATATATATATATATATATTATATAATCATATATATTATATATAGAATATATAATAATACTATATATATATATATATATATAATATTATATATATATATATATAGTATATAATATATACTATAATATATACAGGTGCCGGATTTAGGTTTGAGGGGGCCCTAAGCTATTGAAGGTAATGGGGCCCACACCTTTATATATATAATATAAATATAATATAATTATTATATATATATTAATATATTAGTCATATATATAATATAATATAAATAGGTTATAGTATATATATATATATATATATTATAATACTATATATACTATAGTATATATAGTATATATAGTGTTAATATATATATAGGGAGAGTTTGACTTGGCCAAGAATTCGCAAGACAATGATCTACATTAAAATTTCTGTTTCTTGCCTTTGACTAAGCAAGTCAACCGATGAATGTCAGTCATATAGAACTGGCGTAGCTTGTCACTTTCTATGCACATGAGGCTCAGGCAACATAATTTTTAGTTTGAGACATTGTAGTTCTAAATTCATTTTTTATCCTCGTCATTTGAGAAGGATCTTTCGTCCATGGCAAATTTGTAATCAACATACAAAGGAACATTCTCAGAATTGATTCTACATTAGGAAATGCTGATTGGACATGATCATTAACTATTATGGTTTGTACAGATCCTGCGATATGTCAGATTATCAATGTTCATGGTTTTGAACAAGTTATAACAGTATTTGATGAAAGTGCTTGAGTTCTCCAGCAAAGTTCATGTCCCACATATTCAGGATATGTTTGATTTAATGTATTAACTCCTTCTCGAATCTCTTCTTCTGTAGCATCTAATTTTGTTAAAAAGGAAAATCTTTTTGCATCATCATTGTATACTGATGCTCTTTGTGCCAAATTTGATTCTAATGCATCCTTCACAGGTATAAATGTTTTGATTCTGAACTTGTCTCTTGGCGGAAGATTCTCTAAAGCATCATCTTCGCATATAAGCCTCCTTTTAGATCTGTTTTTTTCTTATAATCAACATCAGGTAATTTGTCCTTTGCTGGTTTTTTTTCAAAAATAATCAAATAGGTTTCTGGAACCTTTAACAAAATCCGGAAGTGAAGCATATAATTTACTACATACATACTAGGCTAATTTTTTGGTCTTGCAGTGACTGACTAACCTTGTGAAATTCATCCAGCAAGTAGATCCCACAAATATAAACATTTCATAAAAATTCTAGTTCCTCTCATTTTATCAGAAATGTTTTTGGCTTTGAGTTCTTGTTTCCCCTTTCTGTGCGCAATCAATATAAACAATTGAAGCAAGTGCAGAAATATTTCGTCGTAACTGTCAATATTGTCAGTTGTGGGCCCTTGAATGAGCCTTCCCATTAGTCCTTTTTGACAAAGGAAAAAGACTTTGGAACTTATAATGAATGGCTTTGAAGAATGACAACAGCCACTGCTGCATAACTATGTGTTAGATTAGCTGAAAAAGAATCATACATTTCTTGAACAATTTCAAAAAAAAGTTTACGGCATCTAAGCAGCAGTTAACTGCTGCTCTACCAACAAGATTCAACGCGAATGACCTGCACATGGGAATAATTTTTTTTTGTTATTTTTTTTTTTTTTTACAGTTAACACCACCACACACGGGCAAAAGCCCTAATGCTCAGGAGGGGTGTGCTCAATTTTTGTCTGAGCAAGAAGGAGCCAAGAAGAGAGTAACACACATCAGACGTCCGACCAGTGACGAAACCTGGGTCTATCGCTTAGTTGGGCGAGTGCTCTAACAGCTGAGATACCGGCGCCATTATTGGTGCTTGATCCATTCCTTCTTGGACTTATAACGAGCCGACTCCACCGAATGATCATTCTCTTTATCTTCTTGATAATAATAACTAAAATCCAAAATGATGTTGGGTGCCCATTTAATTAATTTCATGTTAACTTTTGTATATCCTAAAAAGAAATCAAGGATTAAAATTTTGGTGCTCCTTCGTTATATTAAAATAAGATTTTAATTTTTATTTTGGTTTTAAATTTTATAAAATTTGTAAGGTTATTCTGATTTCTAAAAAGTTTTTTTATTCATAGTCTGAACAAATGTCCTCTCAGGAACCATCTCCTTCACCAGCAGCTCGAAACTTCAATGCCCTCGTTGCACTCTTTGTGTTTCTTGTTCTTCTCTTATTCTTTCTTCGTAAATCTCTCTTTCTTTTCCACTCTCTTTTTAATGAGTCCGTTCTCCACTGCAGTCGGCTCATATATATATAGCATACTTATTAAATTTTAATAACATTTTCTTGGATTGGGTTGTTATACAGAAAACAATTAGACAGCGATTTTCCTTCCTGGCCTCGACACTGTACTAAAATCTATTCACATTCATTTGGTAAGGTAATCCTGCACCATCTTAGCCATACTTCCCACATGTATGGCTACTCATCTCTAGAAAGGTTAGAAAACGTTCAATAGGGAGCCCATTTCCTGTGCGACATACTTACAATAACAGTGAGCTGATCTACATGGGACAGGTCTGGAGTGGAATCTACAGATAAACTGAAGTATCCTGCTGTTTTTAAATCATCAAAAATTGATTTTCTTACTTTAATTGCCATCATTTGGAATAAATCCATCACAGATAGTTGTTTTAGAAAGATAGGATGGTAACAACCTGACCCCTATTTCCAACCAGCTTTCATATGATTATGATTAGAAAATTATAAGATTATTTCAAGTATTCAAGTAATCCAAGGTAATTGCCATTGTAGGGAGAACAAATATTTTCTTATCTCCTCTGAAAGGTAAACCCGCTCTGCCAGAGTAACCTATGACCTTGCCACACACTCGCTTCAAAGAACGTATTCCAGGTACTACGGTTATTATGTATCCTGTTCTCGCTAGTTTTACAGTCCCCAATTTCTGAGCCACGTTTTTCTGGCGGAGATAGATGCTAATGGAGACGGTCTATGTTCAGGATTTTTCATGATTTTGATTTATTAAAGAAGGTGATCCGCTAAAATTAGAAAATCCATCTGATGATAATGATTTTGGAGAATTTTTGAAAGTCCTTAAGTAAATACAAAACAGTATACACGACCAGTTTCTGGTGAATATACTAACCATTCGCTGCAGTATTTTTCACCGTTAGCCCGTTTGGGATAGAAGAAACTCTTTTGAACAATATCTGTCTTGGTTTGCATAACACCTCTTTGACTTTTCAAATGAAACATCTGAGTGTTGACACTCTGACGGACCTTTATCTACCCAGTATAAGCGATATATATATATAATATACTCTATATATATTATATATATATATATATATATATTATAATAGTATATATATATATATTATATATTTATTATATATAATATATATATATATATGTTTATATATATATACTATATAGTATATATATATATATTATACTATATATATATATATAATATACATATATATATAAATATACTACTATATATATATATAATATATATATATAATATATATATATATAGTATTCCGGAACCATAAGCATTAGTTTTAAGCGGTAGTACTACATGGACAAGCAATATTGACACGACACACGAATATATATTATCAGCAGACGATATGGATGGCGAATTATTTAAGCTTTCGATCCGTGCTGGATCCTCTGTGCCGACGCAGTGAATGGAAGACTAAAAATTTTTTAAATTTTAATTCAATGAAAAGTGGAAAGTTTAAATCAATGAATGGTAAGAAAATAATTAAAAATTAAATTTGTTTTAAGATTTTTTTGAAAAAAAAGGTGTGGTGATTCAATAATTTTGTTAGTGTGGGATCCTACAAGATTAGACGATTTGTAGATTGGAAAATAATGATGAGATTTTTTATACATAGGCGATCAATTAATTTTTGGCGTTGTAGGGGAGTGAAAAGTACCCTGTATGATAGGGGTCATGTATAGATGTTAATTTTATGATAGATTGGGGAAATTTGTGTAAGGTGAGGGCAGAATTTTTGTGAATCTTCTTAGTGAGGTCTTCATTGTGTTGGTTTTTTACGTCTAATGACGTCATCTTGTTTCTCCAATGTGGCAAGAGTTAAGTTAAAACAGGGAATTTTGACACACATTGGGAGATGTTTTTGGGGAGTGTGTGTGGGAGGTTTGAAAATTCGTTTGAGAGAAGATGTATTAGAGAGGTAGTCTTAAAGATAGAGTGTGAGGTACACCTCTATCATAAGGAGATTCTACCTGAATCTTTAGACTTACCTCTTCTTAATAACATTGAGAAACAAATGACTTCATTAGACGTAACAAACAACAACAATGAAGACCTCATAAAAGATTTTCAAAAATTCTGCCCTCACCTTACACACAGATCACAACTCAATCAAAATTAAACCTTAATTACATGACCCTATATACAGTACTTCACCCCTACAACGCAAAATAACTTGAATCCCTTTGTTAAAAAATCTCCCCACCTATAACAAACTACAAGGCGAATACTCTTTAGATCCCACACTTAACAAATTATCGTGAATCACACACCTTTTTTCAAAAAATCTTAACAAACATACATAATTAATTTAATTTTTCTACGCTTTCATTGATTTAACTTTCCCACTTTTTCATTGATTAAATTTACAAACATTTTTGAAATATCACTGCGTCGGACAGAGGATCCAGCACGGATCGAAGCTAACGCCCTTCACAATCAGAAGACTGTCTCCTATATTATATATGTTATAATCATTGTGTTTTAGATTACTCTTCCGGCCTCTATTATCTATATATATAGATTATATATATCTATAATACTATATATATATAAATATATATATATATATATATATATATATATATATATATATATATATATAAATATATATATATATTGCCCGTAGGGTTTATTAACTTTTTTTATACTATTTTTCTTTTATTTATTGCTTCGTATCTACAATTTTCGGCCCCCCCTTATACCTCGGGGCCCTAAGCTATAGCTTTTTTTAGCTTATAGGTAAATCGGCCCTGTATATATATATATATATATATATATATATATATCATATATATATATATATATATATATATATATATATATATATATATATTATATATATAATATATACTATATATAATATATATATATAATGATATATAAATATATAATATATAAATATTAGTATAAATATATATATATATATATATATATATTATATATAAATAATTATATATTTATATATATATAATATTATATATAGTATATATATAATATATTATATAATTAATAAATATATATATATATATATAATATATATATATATATATATATATTATATATATATATATATATTATATATAATAATATATATATTATATAATATATATAATATATATATATATAATTATATATAATATATATATATATTGATAATATTGAGACCAATAAATAAAAAAATCTAAAGCATAGACAAACAACTGGACACTCAAAATAAAGAAATGTGAAGGAAAATAGAGAAAAACTTGGTCCAATAATTGAAACTTTACGTTTATGTGGCCAGCAAGGTCTTGCATTAAGGGGCTCAAGTGACTCTGGACGTATTGAATTATCAACTCCAGCTGAAAATGACGGAAATTTTTAGAAGCCTTCTTAGGTTTCGAGCAAATGAAGGTGACCAGGTTTTGAAGAACTACTTACTTCTATCCTTCCAAAAATTCAATGTATACGAGTCCGGTGATACAGAATGAAATATTACAGTCATTTAGTCAGCTTATACAAAGGAAAATAGTGGAAAAAGTTAATAAAATTAAATTTTTTTCAGTATTAGCTGATGAACAATGGATATTTCCCAAACAGAACATTTTTTCACTTTGTGTAAGGTACGCGATTGGTGGTGATGGAGGTGATACTCCATTTACTTTGAGAGAGGATTTTTTATCATTTGTTCCGGTTTCTGATATCTCAGGGAAAGCATTGGCAAATGTAATTTTGGAGAGACTCGGCTATCTTGGTTTAAAATCTCGAAAATTTAAGAGGCCAAGGATATGATGGAGCCTCTTCCATGGGAGGCGAATTCCGAGGAGTCGAACTGTCATTCGGAATGAGTATTCTAAAGCTCTATACACACATTGTGTAGCACATTGTTAAATCTATGTCTCTCAGACTTCTAAAATTAAGGCAATTCCGAAACGTCTTAGATTCATCTCTGAAATATGCACATTTTTTAGTCGATCGGATCCGAAGCGATCCCAAACCTTCTGGAAGATAAAATAAAGAGTTTTCTAGTAACCCAAATAACAAGAGGATCAAAGATGTGCGAAACCAGATGGTGTGAACGGCATAAGGCGGTTCATTTTTAAAAGAGACTCTTGAGCCAATACTGCGTCATTGGGAGAAATAAAAGAATGGCCTGGTGGATTATCAAAGAAAACTACTTCGTTGTTAAATTCAATCAGTAATTTTGAATTTTATAATAACATTATACGTTTTAAATAAATTTCTTGTGGAATAACCTACACCTTGTCAAAACAGGTACAGAGAGTTACCATTTGGACATTGTCAGTGCAATAAACTTAGTAAAGACATTATTCAACTTCTCGAAAAGAATGACAAAATGCAGACACAGAGTTTAAAACAATATTTACACAAGCTAAAAATGTATGCCACAGCTTAGGTATTGAAATAACATTTCCAAGAACTACGAAGTTCCAGAAACATCGTTGCAATTTTTATTCCGTTTCTTGATGATCTGATTTTTTCGTTGACTGATCGATTCCTCTCTCATGAAACCACAATCATTTCACTTCAGTATATTTTAACACGCAGAAAAGTGCAATGTACCGTTATAAGCAATATTGAAAAAAATGCATCCTCTTTATAAAGAACGACCTTCCAGCCTCACGAGTAATACAATAAAAGGAGAGTGGTGTATCTGGCGCGTAAATGTCTGTTAGAAAATGAAAAAAAACAAAAACTCCGATCGGTGCTTTGGCTAAGTGTGACAAGGGAGGTTTCCTAAACATTGCTGACTCTCCTGAATATCTTAAGCAGTATGTCTGTATCCACCGCAATCAAGTGAAAAAAGCCTTTTTCGGACATTAAAGGCGGTCCTGAAAACGTATTTACGGATAGTGTTGGAGAGGATCGCATTACCGGGTCTTGCTTTACTGTCAATTCATCAAGATCTCAGCACAAAAGTCAGCAATGAAATATTTTGAATCACTTCAGTTAAAAAGACAAGTAAATTGAATTGACCTTATAAAACGATGGTTAGTTCTTATGAGAATTATATATATATTATATATGATCTATAATATATATATATAATACTATATATATATATATATATTATATATATTATATATTAATATATATATATATATACTATATTATAATATATATAATTATATATATATATATAATATATACTAGTATAATATATATATTAATACTATCTTTCTTTTAACTCTCCAGGAAGGATTCTTCATCCTGTCAGCCGCGCAAGCAATCTTTCTCCAGACATCCCTCTCCTGCACTATTCCTCTTCCCTTCAGACTCTCATTTTCGGTAGCTGACATCTTTCCAGAGAGTCCTTCACCGACTCCGCCCATCTCTCTCGGTCTTCCCCTTGGCCTTCTGCCCTCATGGTGAGTCCATTCCCATCTTTCTTTTCGGCATTCTCGTCCTCCTCCCCTCCAGATGTCCCGCACACTATCTCAATCTCCCAACATCCTTCTTCGTCTCTATCTTCTTTCACCCCTAATCTTTTCTAATTACTTCATTTCTTTTTCTGTCTCTCCTACTCTTTCCAATCAAGTTCTTAATACCTCAATCGTCCGCCGCTTGTATCTACTCTCCTCTCTTCTCGTTGGGTCCATGTTTCCGCTCCGTACAAAAGTGTCGGAGTCAGTATACTGTTAAACATCACTTTTTTAACTTCTATTCCGACGTTTATATCTTTCATTATGGGATACCGCTTTCATAACTAATCAATACTTTTCCATTCTTTCACGTAATCTCCCTCCACTTTCTTCCCTTCTGTCAAAACATCTGTCCGAGATAATTGCGTGTATTTACCGCCTTCACCTCAATGCTCTCTCACCATCATCCTCATCCCCCCGCCTCATTTCCATATGGTTACTTGTATTCTCTGTCTTCTGTACGTCATCTTCATTCCTGCTTCTCCAATCCTCCGCAAACAACCTACCTACCTCTCGCAAGTCGTCTCCGCTCTCTTTCGTCTCCAACATGCCCAGATTGGTCGCATATGCATTATGTCCCTTCAAATTCTCCCCAGTCTCGGGTTCTTGTTCACTTTCCTTATCACCGACGTCTAAATAATGAAATATAGAGACGAGGGCAGTGGCGATAAAACACTCCCCTGCTGCTCACTGCCTGGTTTTCAAACGCTCGAAAACCATCGTATGATCGTTCTCACTCCGGATGCACTCAGACTTCTAACATTACAGACTGCATTTCTCATAGCATACTTTCTAATGGCTCTTCTGTAATCTACCCTTCAGCAACCATAATATATATATTATATATATATATATATGATATTATATATATATAATATATGATATATATATTATATATATATAGTATATATATATATA
>JABUQX010046999.1:55000-59056 GCA_015478945.1 Trachelipus rathkii
TTTATTAATTATATTCTAAATTTAGATTATTTTTTAATACCTAAAATTACTTTAACTTTTGTTTAAAAGTTGAAAAAAAATTAAAATATTTTTTTAAAGATTTTTGGTGATATGTGTCAATTGTTGTTTGAAAATTATAAATGAGTGGGTAACATATTATAATATATATATATATATATATATATATAGTATATATATTAAACTAAATAGATATTTACTTATAAATTATTTTCGAAATTTAGATTATTTTTAATACTTCAAATTCTTTTAAAAGTTGTTTAAAAATTGAAAAAAAAAGTTTTCTTTTAAAGATTAAGGTGTAATATGTAAATTTTTTTTTAAGTTATAAATATTGGGTAACAAAATTATATAAATAAATAAAATATATATATTATATATATATATAGTACTATATATATAATATATATATATATATATAATATATAGTATATATTATAATATATTACTATATATAATATATATATATTTAATATATATATATAAATTATATCATATATATATAGCTATTCCAGGCCACAGCATACAGGAGTTTTTTTCGGGGGGGGGATACGATTTTTTTGCTAGTGGTTAATCAAATGAAGTTAATTAGTATATTATAAAATATATAAATATATATATAATATATATAATATATATAAGTATAGTATATATATATATAATAGTATAGATTATATAGCATATATATATAGTATATATTATATAATATCTATATATATACAGTATATATATAGTTATAATATATTATATATTAGATATATTATAGTATATATTATATAGTATATATATATATATTATATATATATATATATAATATATATATTATTATATATATATATATAATATATACATACAGTATATATATATACATACAGTATATATATATACATACGTATAATATATATACATACAGTATAATATAATATATATATACAGTATATTATATATATATATATATAGTATATATATTATATAATATATAGTATATATATTTATATATACAGTATATTATAATAGTAATATATATATATATATATATATATATAATCTATATATATATATACAGTATATATATATAGGTAATATATATATTTATATAGTTATATAATATAATATATATATAATATATATATATATTATATATATATAATATATATATATACGTATATATATATATAAACAGTATATTTTATATTATACAGTATATATAATATATATATATATATATAGTAGATATATATATATATAGTATGATATATATATATATAGTATATAGGTCTTATATATATATATAGTTATTTATATATATAATATATATATACATATATATATAGTATATATATATATAATATTTAGTATATATATAAGTATATATATAATAATTATATATATATATATATATATATAGTATAGTATATAGTTTTATCCATAATGAAAGTACCATATAATTATATATATATATATATAGTATATATATATAGTATAATATATATAATATATATATATAGATATTATATATAATATAGTATGTATATATTATAATATATATATAGATATATAGGTATTATATACCGTATATATATATATATATATATATATATATAATATAATAGTATATATATACTATAATATATATAATATATTATATATAATATATATTATATATATATAGTATATATATATAGTATATATTATGGTGTGAAGGGATTAAAGAAGGCATTAGAAAGTATGTATGAGAAAATGCAGTTGTAATGTTAGAACTAGAGTGCGAGAACGATAGATGGTTTGAAGGTGAAAACAGAGTGAAGCGGAGGGGGTGTTTTATTCGCCACTGCTGTTTGATATATATTTAGAAACGATGGTGAGTAAAGGAAAGTGAATAGAAGACTGGGAGAATTGTGAAGGGGACATAAATGGCATATGCCGAAATCTGGCATGTTGGAGCGAGAGAGCGGAGACGATTCGAGACGGTGGGTATGAGTTTGTGCGGAGGAGTGAGGAAGCATGGAATGAGATGAACGTACAGGAGACAGAGATATTAACAGTATAATGAGAGTGGAGGATGAGGATGAGGGTGAGAGAGCATGGGTGAAAGGCGGTAAATACTGGCAATGTAATCTCGGAGATGTTTTGACAGAGGGAAGAAGTGAGGAGAGATTACGTGAAGAATGGAAAAGTATGGATTAGTTTTGAAAGACGGTTATCGCCCCATAATGAAAGATAATAACCGTGAATAGAAGTTAAAAATGGTGATTTTTAACAGTAGTACTGGACCTCCGACACTGTTGCGTTTATTCGGAGCGGAAACATGGAGATACAAGCGGAGAAAGAGGAGGAGTAGCATACAAGCGGCGGAGATGAGGGTATTAAGAAACTATGATTGGAAAGAGTAGAAGAGACCAGAATAAGAAATGAAGTCATTAGAAAATATAGGGGTGAAGAAAGCAGTGAGACTGAAGAGTTGGATGTGGGGAGAATTGAGATGGTGGGACATTGGGAGGGTGGAGGAGGAGAGCAATGCCGAAAAAAGATGGGAATGGAATCCAGACGGGCAGAAGGCCAAAGGGGAAGACGCGAAGAAGGAGATGGGCGGGCAGTCGGTGAAAGACTTCTAAGAAAGATGTCAGTACCGAAAATGAGAGTGCTGAAGAAAAGAGGAATAGTGCAGGAGAGGGAATTCTGGAGAAAGATGCTTGCGCGGCTGACAGGATGAAGAATCCTACCTGGGAGAAGGAAGAAAGATTATATAATATATATATATACCATGTATAATAGTATATATATATATATATGTATTATATAATATATATATATATATTATATATTATTATATATATATATATATATAGTATATATACTATATATATAGAATATGACTATATATATATATATACATATATAAATAATATAATTCTCATAAGAACTTACAATCGTTTTATAAGGTCAATTTCAGTTTACTTGCTTTTTAACTGAAGTGATTCAACATATTTCATTGCTGACTTTTGTGCCTGAGAATCTTGATGAATTTGACAGTAAACGCAAGACCCGTAATTCGATCCTCTTCAAACACTATTGTTTAAATACGTTTTCCAGACGCCTTAAAATGTCGAAAAGTGTTTTTCTATTTGCTGTGAGGTGGATACAGACAATACTGCTAATAGGATATTCAGGAGAGTAGCATGTTAGGAAACCTCCTCTTGTCACACTTTAGCCAAAGCACCGATCGCAGTTTTTGGTTTTTTCATTTTCTAACAGACATTTACGCTGCCAGATACACCATCTCCTTTAGTGTATCCTCGTGAGGGTCGGGAAGGTCGTCTTTATAAAGAGGATGCTTTTTTCACAATATGCTTATAAGGTACATTGGACTTTTCTGGTAAAATATACTGAAGTGAAATGTGGTTTCATGCGAGAGGAATCGATCAGTCAACGAAAAAATCAGATCATCAACAAACGGAATAAAATTGCAACGATGTTTCTGGAACTTCGTAGTTCTTGGGAATTGTTATTTCAATACCTAAGCTGTCGCATACATTTAGCTTGTGTAAATATGGTTTAAAACTCTGTGTCCAGCATTTTGCCTATCTTTTTCGAGAAGTTGGAAATAATGTCTTTTTACTAAGTTTATTGCACTGACAATGGTCTAAATGGACGCTGCTGTAACTGTTTTGAACAGGTGTACAGAGTATTAATTTCCTTAAAACCGTATACATGTTATTATAAAATGGTCAAATTACTGGATTGAATTTAACAACGAAGTAGTTTTCTTTGATAATTCACCAGGCCATTCTTTTGTTTCTTCCAATGACGCAAGTAATTGGCTCAAGAGTCTCTTTTAAAAATGAAATCTCGCTACATGCCGTTCACACCATCTGTCTCGCACATCTTTCTGATCCACTTGTTATTTTGGTTACTAGAAAACTCTTTTATTATATCTTCCAGAAGTTTTGTGCGCTCGGACTCGATCGAAAAAATTGCATGTGGATATTTCAGAGATGAATCCTAAGACGTTCGAATTGCCTTAATTTTAGAAGAGTC
>JABUQX010047000.1:0-2500 GCA_015478945.1 Trachelipus rathkii
TGAGAGAGATGAATGATATTTAGAAACAGATAATCGAATAGTGTTTGATATTTCCATCTAGGTTCCATCTAAAGTTCAAATGTAATGGTTTTTAATTACAGAAGTTTCGAAATCGCATGCAATCGATCATTAAAAAAAAAAAGTTGAATAATTTACACACGACACACAATAAAATCATAGAACTATTTTACCGAAAAGATTGTAATATAATATACTATAGTATCCAATAAGATTAATGATCTAATCGATAAATACACTATATATTAATGATCGTATTCTATATAATAGCGAGATGATCATATATACTATAATATAATGATACGTAAATATAAATACATAGATAATTATTGTCTCACTAGCCCCACTCACTAAGGTATATGATATCAATATATATAATATCAACGTAGAGTAGGAATACTATAAGTATAATAAAATACCATCAACACCAATAAAGAATTCATACTAGGCTAATTATAAGATAACATAGTAACCTAAATCATCAAAATAACTTACACCTAGCCAGCGCCATCCTCTTTCACGCAAAGAAAAAGAAGGATGGCTCAACCGCCAAAGATATACACGGACCGCCAGAAAAATCAAATGCCAAGATACTCATAACGAATATAGATAACGATAACTATCAATGATAAGAAACAAATAACTAGCATAATAGATAATACAACGCCTAAGGTAAGCCGCGATATCCTATAAACAGAAAGCCTTATAACGAGTTAATAGCTATATAACTACGCGAACTATCACGTATAATAATATATATATATAGATCAAATATAATAGACAGTAACCAAAAATATAAGTATATAAAACATCATATATAACATAGTATATATAATATGATATATAACGTATATACGATATATATATACTTATACAAAGGTGCGGCACCGTTAGAATGAGAAAGTTAACCGTCGTTATTTTTAAATCTTAACAAAAAATTAACGGACGGTTAGATCATTAAACGCGTTATTCGGATTAAGAGAATGTAGCGGAAGTTAACGTTAATTACGTTAACGTTTCTGTCTTCAACATATGTAGGAATAGTAAGTATTATTGTTAATTTCCTTTTTTATTATAATATATCCACTAACAATGATTAGTAAATGATATTCAAGCTTATCAGACAAAATTAATTAGACTTTGTCCAATAGCAGATGCTTTTGGCGCTTGCCGAAGAATACTTCCAAAGCTAAATACCTTTTTAATTATACTCAATACCGGGTGTCGTAAAAGAATGGTCCCGAGTTTTCAATGCTTTATACACATCATAAATTACAATATCCATATCATAATCAATACATCAAGTGAAGAAGTAAGTTGGCATAGTTCCGAATATGCACTTACGCAGAACGAGTTCCTGAATAAGGTGACAGTGCGCGCAATTCAGAAGTGTAGATACTTCTCTAGCGTGCGCCACATAACTGAACAATGGCGAGTCCTGAGCGTAAAGGCTTTCTGTGCCCTACAATTTGCTAAGTGTGAATCTGTAATTAAGATTCAAGCGGCGTAAATCGTTTACGGTCCAATGTGACCGCTCCGTATGGCAACAACATTCGCCCCGATGTATAGGCAAATTTGCTCAACTGAATGGATGTCTTTGTAAAGCAAAAGTCAGGACGGCCCAAGAGTGACTGTACAGGATGTGGACCGTATCAGGGCCTCGTTCCTTCATAGTCCTAAGAAATCCGTTCGGAGAGCAAGTCATGAACTGAAAGTGCCAAAAACGACGGTGTGGAAGGTGTTAAGGAAACGTTTACACATGCGTGCATACCGGTTGCAGTTTGTACATGCTTTAAAGCTCGACGAGTATGTTCTACGGTTTACCTTTGCCTGTGCAGTGTTAGGTCGAGACGATGACCTTCTAGATCGTGTAGGGTTTAGCGTTGAGTCCACCTTTCATCTCAGGGGTAAGGTGAATGCCCATAATTTTCGTATCTGGGGTCTGAAAATCCGCATGAACTTGTAGAACACGAACGTGATTCCCCAAAGGTTAAATTTTTCTGCGCCATATCCCGACGTCAGGTCTACGGACCTTTCTTTTCGCAGAAGCAACCGTAAAAGGGGTCGCCTATCTCGATATGTTACAACAAATGCTCTTTCAACAATTAATTAGAAGGATGAAGCGGTAACTTTATTTCGGCAGCAAGATAGAGCCCCTCCACATTGGAGTCAAATAGTGCGAGCGTGATTGAACGACTATACTCCCAGATCGTTGGGTTGGTCAATGTAATGGTCCAGACGACAGAGCTTTCCTAATTAAATATCCCTTGGCCCCGGTCCCCGGACTAAAACGAGCCATGCGATCTTTCTTCACTATGGGGCTGCCCAGAATTATCTTACCGCAGAGTTGAAACGCCAGAAATTGAACATGCCGTACTTGCCATTACTCCGGATCTGTTAACCAATGTTTGGGAGGAATTGGATTATCGGATGGATGTGTCCCCTATAACGAAGGGAGCACATATTGAACATATTGTAGGAA